>PITA01026854.1:0-21941 GCA_004023965.1 Spilogale gracilis
TGTGTTACTCTTTGAAGTCCAGCCATGTTGGTGGCAGGGGAAAATAGCACTGCCCCACTCTCTCAGCTCCAGACAGGGGAATCTCACACCCACTGCTGTCGAGGAAGCCCTCACAGAAAAGCAGTCTCTGCTCATGTGTCCCCAGCCTCTGTCAGGTCTCTGCCCTCACCCTGTCGGTGCCCAGGGCCATCAGCACCCCTGGTGCCATAGCTTTTCTGCATTTTATCTCTGACATGCAACTGGGATTCAAAACTCCCAGTCTTAGAGGACCTGGCATGGGACAGACCCATTCCCTTCCTCTGGAGAAGATACTGGCTGTGCTGTGTCTGGTGCCATTTTCTCCCAGAAAAACAGTCGCATGCTTGCACAGGTGCCCAGAGTCTGTGGTGAAGCACAGTGAAAAGCAGCAACCAGGTTATGTGTCCTCTGTGTGTGCCTCTGTCCTGGCTGATGAACAGCCACTCAGTGTTGCTCCCAGGTCTTTTGTCCTTAGAGAGGCAATATATCCTCTTCCACATATACTCTAGAAAGGAGAATATTCTTTCCCAATGTGTGTACCCAAGGAAGTGCACACAGAGAATGAACCACCCCGTCCTGGGCCTCTGCCTTCCTTTTCCCCCAGGAACACATGCTCTCCCTCTAACCGTGCAGATCATTCTCCTAATCCTCAGATTGATTTCCTAGGTGTTCCAAATGACTTGACATTAATCTAGCTGTGTTTGAGGAATGAGGCAACCGTGGTGTCCCCCCAACTACTCTATAACTTAACCCCAATTTTATATTAATAGACACTCATAAGTCATTCTTTTGAATTTGGTGAAAATTCTGTTTTATTTTTTTTAAAGATTTTATTTATTATTTGACAGAGAGAGACACAGCAAAAGAGGGAACACAAGCAGGGGGAGTGGGAGAGGGAGAAGCAGACTTCCCGCTGAGCAGGGAGCCCAATGAAGGGCCCAATCTCATGACCCTGGGATCATGACCTGAGCCAAAGGCAGATGCCTAATGACTGAGCCCCCCAGGTGCCCCTTAGTGAAAATTTTAAAAGCATAAAAAGCTTTCTGATAGGGGCACCTGAGTGGCTCAGTCAGTTAAGTGTCTGGCTCTTGAATTTTTGCTCAGGCCTTGAGAACAAGCCCTTTACTGGGCTCCACACTGGGCATGGAGCCTGCTTAATATTCTCTTTCTGCTTGAGCCCCCTGCCCCTCACTCTACCCTCATGTTTTCTCGCTCTCAAATAAATAAATAAATAAACAAACAAACAAACAAACAAATAAAAAGCTTTGAGATATAATTCATATACCATAGAGTGAACTCATTTCAAATGTAAAATTCAATGGCATTTCACATTATTTGACTATGATCACAATCTTCCTTAAAAATATTTGCACTGCCCCAGAAAGAAACCCTATACCAATTAGCAGAAACTCTCCCACTCTCCACCCCTGCCAGCCCTGGGTAGTCACTAATCTATTCCCTGCTTCTATAAATTTGTCTATTGGCATTTCATATAAATGGAATTATATAACACATAGTCTTTTTTGTCTTTGCCAAGAATTTTTTAACACAGGTTCACTGAAGGAATTATAATTTATAATAGTAACATCTCACAAGCCAATATGATGTAAGAGAATGTCTCTTAATTAGCCCAATAATTCAAGAAATTACCTACTACAAAGCAATAATAAAGTATACTGTTGTCCAGGCAAAGGGCAGATGAAAGGAATGAAGTCCAAATTTAGTTGAGGTGTAACTTTCTACAAGTTGGTTCTCTGTAGAGTCAGTCCTTCCAAGTAAAAGCTGGGTATCAGCTGAGCGCTTGGGTCCCTTGATGCTGGGGTGCGTAGCTGGTGGATGATGGCATGAGTGTTGACAAGAGAGTAGGGCTGCTCTGAGGGTTAGTGCTCCAGGGACTCTCATGTGGCTTGCCCCACTGCCCTTGAGGAGAAGCCTTGCCACAGCAGGAACTGGTACCCTTCCCCCTGAGACTGATGTACGGTTTAACACCACTACCCACTGGGAATGGCCTGGCCAACACAGGGGCAAGTGTCTCAAGATCTCTGGAGAGCTATTTAGGTCAGCAAAGAGTAGCCTTCTCGAGATCACTCTCAGTGAGTTCTCACAGTTCTTGGTATTTATTTTTATTTTGTCTTATTTCAATCATTTTATTCATCATGATAAGTGTTTTCTTTAACTCCCCTTCCCTATTCCACCCATCCCTCACCCACCTCCCATCCGGTAACCATCAGCTTGTTCTCTGTAGTTGAGTCTGTTGATTTCTCTCTGTCTCTCTCTTTCATGTGCTCATTTGTTTTGTTTCTTGAATTCCGCATATGGGTGAGATTATATGGTATTTGTCTTTCTGTGCTTTATTTCATTTAAATCCATCTGTCATCCAAAGCCCCTGCTTGTGTTTTGTGTTTGGATGACGTGTTCATTGATGTAAATGAGGTGTTAAAATCCCCTACTATTACTGTATCACTATTGATTAGTTTCTTTTTTTGATAACTTTTTTGTTATGTTTATTCTACTACAATTACACTTAATTATTAAAAAAGAAAATACTGCCTAAAGAATGTAGTCCTTGAGTGGGTCTCTAGAAAGTCACTTAAGATTATTTATAAAACAAGCAAGTCAAGGATTAGGTTGTATAGAAACATCAAATATAGGGACACCTGGGTGGCTCAGTTAAGGGTCTGCCTTCAGCTCAGATCATGATCCCGAGGTCCTGCGATTGAGTCCCACCTCAGGCTCCTTGGTCGGCAGGGACCCTACCTCTCCCTCTGCCTGCTGCTCCCACTGTTTGTGCACTGTCCCTCTCATTCTGGGTGGCTCAGATCATTAAGCGACTGCCTTCAGCTCAGGTCATGGTCCTGGGCTCCTGGGATCAAGTCCTTTATCAGGTTTCCCTTGCTCTGTGGGGAGCCTGCTTCTCCTCCTCCCTCTGCCTACCATTCCCTCTTCTTGTTCGTTCTCTCTCTCTTTCTCCCTATCTCTCTTTCTGGCTAGCTCAGTCAGTACAGCATGAAACTCCTGATCTCAGGGGTGAGAGTCTCATTGGGGGTAGAGATTTCTTCCAGATTTCATCCCAGAGATCCTGTTCCTGGTCTTGTCTCTGTCCTGAGTCTTGATCAACAGGTTCTCTTTTCTCTGAACATGGAAATTGGATCTCCAATTTTGAAACCAAATTTGGACTCTTGACTCTGGAATGCCAATTTCTTTAGCGAGGTGCTCTCTGGTATCGATGTTTGTAAATGCCTCGATGAGGGTATGTAATTGTGAGGAAGTATAGCTGGTACGACACTGTCTGTTTTCTCTACTTTGAATCTCCTCTTCAGAGTGATTTTGGTCTTGGCTTGATTCTAAGTCCTTATCAGGTTGATTTTTTTCTGGCACTGGTGCCTACCTCTGCAATTCTGAAACCAAATCTGGATTCCAGACTCATCAGTGTTGACTTCTAAAGCAGGTCTTTGTTTGGCAGTGTAACCTGGGTAAGGATTTTGGTCAAATGCTTTGATGAGGATTTTCAGGTGATCTTCTGTGAATTTGGTGTGGCTGCATCTCTGATTCATTGCCCATGGTCTTGTTTGGAGAATTCTCTTGAGCCATGTTGGAACAGGGTTCTTGGAAGTCTTAGGATCAGATTGGGAGACAGTCTCAAGGATGGTTTTACATCATTGATTAATTTCTTTATATTTGTTATTAACTGTTTTCTGTATTTAGGTTTTCCCATGTTGGGTGTATATATATTTAAACTGTTATATCCTCCTGTTGGATTGCCCCTTTTATTATTATGTAATGTTCTTCTTTGTCTCTTGTCACAGTCTTTTTTAAAAAAGTATTTTATCTAATGTAAGTATTGCTTGGATGGATTTCTTTTGGCATTTGTTTGCATGATAAGTATTTCTCCAACTCATTTTCAATCTACAGGTTTCTTTAAGTCTGAAATGAGTCTCTTATATGCAGCATAGAAATGGGTCTTGTGTTTTATTTATTTATTTAAGCTTTTATTTTTTTTTTTCTGATTTAAGTATTTTTATTTCTTTTTTTTTTATTGTTACTTAATTTTTTTTCCCAGTGTTCCAAGATTCCTTCCCCATTCCCCACACATATTAGGTGCCCCCAGTACCCACCACCAGGCTCTCCCATCCCTCCGCCCCCCTCTCTCCAAGTCCCTCAGTTTGTTTCTGTGTCCAGGTCTCTGCTGTTTCGTTTCTCTCCCTGGATTACCTTACTTCCCATTTACTTTCCTTCTCCCACTGTCCTCCAGGTTACCCCTCATGCACCGCAAGTAAGTGAAACCATGTGATATCTGTTTTTAAAGATTTTATTTATTTATTTATTTGACAGAGAGAGACAGACAGCAAGAGAGAGAACACAAGCAGGGGGAGTGGGAGAGGGAGAAGCAGGCCCCCCGCTGAGTAGGGAGCCAGACTCGGGGCTCGATCCCAGGACTCTGGGATCATGACCCGAGCCAAAGGCAGATCCCAATGACTGAGCCATCCAGGCACCCCGGGTCTTGTTTTTTATTCCACCCTATCACTCTGTATCTTTTGATTAGAGTGTTGAGGCCATTTATATTCAATAGATAAGTATTTATTATCATTTTGTTACTTGTTTTGTGGTTGTTTTTATAAATTTTCTGATTCTTTCTTCTCTTGCTGTCCTTCATGGGTTTCTTTAGTGATATGCAAAGAAAAAAGATAAAAGGATCCAGATATATCTGCTACTTATTTTCGATTTATGGTTACCATTAAGTTTGTGTGTAATGTCTTCTGCATATAGCAGTCTATATTAAGTTGATGGTCACTTAACTTTACACCCATTCTTTTCTCTCCCTCTAGGTGTATAGTATCATATTTTACATCCTTTTATTTTATAATCCCATGACTGATTTTTATAGAAATATTTTTATTGCATTTATGTTTTTTTACTTTTCATACTCTCTTATGGCCTTTCCTTTCCACTCCAAGAATCCCATTTAATATTTCTTGTACAGCTGATTTAGTGACCATGAACTTTAACTTTGACAAAATGTAGCTCCTCTTCTATTCTGAATGATAGCCTTGCTGGATACAGTTTTCTTGGCTGCAGATTTTTCCTTTTAGCACTTTGAATATATCATACCCCTTTCTTTTGGCCTGCAAAGTTTCTGCTCAGAAATCCAGTGATACCCTTATTGGGGTTTCCCTTGTATGTAACAGTCTTCTTTTGCTGCTTTTAAAATTCTTTATCACTACTTTTGCCATTTTAATTACTGTGTGTCTTGGTGTGGACCTGCTTGGGCTGAGTAACTGGTGAGGGGAAGAGGGGTATGGGGAAGGGTGTGGATCTCTGTGCCTCCTAGATCTGGATATGTTTCCTTCCCCAGATTAGGAAAGCTTATGCCTTCAAATTTTCTGCCCCCTTTTCGTTTTTCAGGATTTCTCTAATGTGAATGTTATTATGCTTGATGGAGTCACTGAGTTCCCTAAGACTATTCTCAATTTGCATAATTTTTTCCTCTCATTTGCTCAGCTTGATTACTTTCTATTACTCTGTCTTCCAGGTCATTAATTCATTTCTGTGCTTCTTCTAGTCTGCAGTTTATTCCATCTTGTGTATTTTAATTTCATTGTGTTCTTCATCTCAGCTTGGTTTTTTTTTTTTTTTGAAATCTCTTTGCTCAGGGTCTCACTGATGTTCTCTGCCCTTTTTTCAAATCCAGTGAGTATGTTTATGATTATTACTCTTCGTTCTCTATCAGACCTATTACTTACATTTGTTTCACTTTGGTTTCTTGCTGTGGTTTGGTTCTGTTCTTTCATTTGGTAGATGTTTCCCTGTCTCCTCATTTTGTCCGTTTTTGTGTCTCTCTGTGTTATGCAAATCAGCTGTTTCTCTTGCTGTTAATATTCTTATGAAGAAGAGGCCCCGTATTGTCCTGCAGTGCATCGGGCCTTTTTGCCCAAGGCCTGGTCTTCAGAGCGTGTCTCCTATGTGTGTTGTATGTGCTCTGCTCTTGAGTCTTGGTCTCTTTTTCATTTGGTCCAGTTGTATTCAGAGGCTCTCCTTGCCTATTTGGGCAGTGAAGCGTGAGGTAGTCTGCTTGCAAAACGAAACCTGCCCCCCACCGCTGCCAGAACAAAAGTCCTGCAAAACACCTGGGTCAAGAGATGGGCTGGCAGGGCTTGTGCTGGGTTCTGAGGGAGGGGTTCACAATGCCAGGACTGAGGTGAATGTGACTGGGAAGGGTGGATCCACTGAATCATGGGAGGCGGGTCTTGATGCAAGCAAGTTAAGTAGTGAATGTCCAGCTCCCCCACTATTTTCTGCAGGTGGCCCTTGTATATGCTGGGGGTGGGGGTGTGAGGCAGGGGAGAGAAATGGTGCCTCCTGGCACCATTTTTTTTTCCTGGGAGGGGCCTACCTATGATCCCAGTCTCATCACTCTCTCTCCCATCTGCCCCTAGATGTTTTCAAACTGCTATTTCTGAGCTGTATCTGCAGGGGTTGTTTCTTGTGCTGTCTCTTTAAGAGTGGGGGCTCCACTTCCTAATAGCAGTCAGGGCTATCCCAGAGTTGAGCCTGCTGGTAGGAGTGCCTGGGTGGCTCAGTTGGTTAAGCGACTGCCTTCAGCTCAAGTCATGATCCCCGGATCGAATCCCACATTGGGCTCTCTGCTCGGCAGGAAGCCTGCTTCTCCCTCTCTCAGTCCCCCTCCTTATGTTCCCTCTCTGGCTGTGTTTCTCTCTGTCAAATAAATAAAATCCTTAAAAAATAAATAAATAAATAAATAAATAAATAAATAAATAAATAAATAAAATTCCAGGCTGGCTGCTGAATATTAAGGAGGGCATGTGTGGTGATGAGCACTGGGTGTTACATGCAAATAATGAGTCACTGAATACTGCATCAAAAACTAATGTTGTACTATATGGTGGCTAATTGAATATTTAAAAAAAAAAACTTATATACAACAAAAAATTCCAGGGTTTAAGTCGTGCTGGTTTTAGAACTCACTTTCCAAGCAAATACTAAGTCCTCCTTGTTTGTGGGCTCCCCAGTGAGTCTGTTTTCCATCCTCCTCTGGGCCACTGGCTCCCTCTACATCTTGGATAGCCACGGTCCACTTAGCTCCCTGACTGCATCTTTCACCTACCTACCTTCTTCAGTGTGGCCACTTCCCTGCCTTTAGTAGCAGAGTTTGGTCTTCCAGTCTTTGGGCCATTTTCTGGGTTATTTATGCTAATACAGGTGTTATCTAGTCATATCTGTAGGATGAGGTGAGCTTGGGGTCCTCCTTCTTTACCATCTTCCATATCTAACACAAGGTTCTTTTTTTTTTTCCTGGCTTCTTAATGTCTTCAGAGTTCATCTGTGGTTATGTAATATATCAGCACTTCACTTTTTATTCCTAAATAATATTCTGTTTGTGGATATATCAGATTTTGTTTATCTATTCTCCCCCCCCCATATCTCTTTTTACTTGATTGGTATTATGTCTAAGAAATCATTCACTATACACTAAAGGATACAAAGATTTATTCCTATGTTTCTTGGTGTAAGAATTTTAGAGCTTTAGCATTTAAGTCTATGACCTACTTTTTAAAATATTTTATTTATTTATTGAGAGAGAGAGAGAGAGAGAGAGTGAGAGTGAGAGAGAGATCATGAGAGAGGAGAAGGTCAGAGGGAGAAGCAGACTCCCCATGGAGCTGGGAGCCCGATGTGAGACTCGATCCCGGGACTCCAGGATCCGGGACTTCCTGAGCTGAAGGCAGTTGGCTTAACCAATCGAGCCATGCAGGCGCCCTGACTTACTTTTTTTTTTTTTTTTAGAAAAAGGAAAAGAGCTTTATTTGAGCCCAAGTTAGGACAGCTGCCTGGGAACCCCAACTTACTTTTTAAGTTGAAGTAATTTGTACCCAACATGGGGCTTGAACTCACAACCCCAAGATCAAGAGTTACATAATCTTTCAACTGAGCCGCGCAGATGCCCCTAGTCTAGAACCTATTTTGAGTTCATTTTCACCAGTGGTAGGAAGTTGGGGTAGGAAGTAGGTTTATTCTTTTGCATGTGGATATCTGGTTATTTTAGAACCATCTGTTGAACCATTTCTCCCATTGAATTAACATAACACCAAAATTAAGTAACCATAATGGTAAGAGTCTATTTGGAGGCTCTCAATACTCTTCCAATGACTGTCTTCAGACCAATATCATTTTGTAGTAAGTTTGAAATCAGGAAGCATGAGTCCTCCAACTTTAATTTTGTGTCTTTCACTTCATCATTTTGTATTTCATATTATACAAGTTTTATACCTTTTGTTAAAAATTTATTCCTAAGTATTTTATTCTTTTCAATGCTGCTGTAAACAGAATGCTTTCTTAATTTCATTTGCAAACTGCTTACTGTTAAAGAAATGCAACTGATTTTTTATGCACAACCTTGTATCTTCCAAGCTTGCTGAAATTATCTATTCACAGTCTTTTAGTAAATTCCTTTGGATTTGCTATATACAAGATTATGCTATCTGCAAATAGAAATAGTTTTACTTTCTTACCTAAATGCCTGTATTTTTTTGTTTTTCTTTCTCTCTCCCCCCATGCTACCCTTTCTCTCTCTTTATCTGCCCCCTTTTTCTGGCCAGAAACTTAAGTATAATATTAATGAGAAGCAGTGAGGGGAATATCCTTAACTTTTCTTTGTTCCTGTTCTTAGGAGGAGAAGGGGGAAAACATTCCGTCTTTCACCATCAAGTATGAAGTTAACCTTGCAGATTATGCTTATTATTAACTAGTATCTATGTTTTTAATTGGTAGTGATACTAATTCTACCATTTAGCTATATTCTGCTTATCATTTCTAAAATATTTTTAAATTTAATTTTTATATTTTTAGTGTTCCAAGATTCATTGTTTATGCACCACACCCAGTGCTCCATGCAATACGTGCCCACCTTAATACCTACCACCAGGTTTCCACATCCCCTCACCCTCTTCCCTTCCAGAACCCTGTTTGCTTCTCAGAGTCCACATTCTGTCATGCTTTGTCTCCCCTTCTGATTTACCCAAATATTATTAAATTACTTAATGAAGTTAAATTTCTAAAACCCAAATGTATTATTACCTTAAAAGAGCAGAAAAAGCAAGTAGTGGAGGACATGTGGAAGGGAGCTCATCCTCACAAAGTTCCCTAGGATGTGACCACTGTGAAGAAAGCCTGGCCCCCAAATCTCAAAGAGGGAGCCTACATGCTGGAGAAGGGATTGAGATTACTGCATGACTGCATGTGGGGACTCAGGCAGTCACAAAACCTCAATCAATTTAGAGTGCTTGATACCAAGGAAAACACTTTCTGAACTTTTTCCTCATACCTTCCAGTGAACTCTTGGCTAGTAAATATTAAAATGTGTAATGAAACAAACATTTTGAATATTTTATGCACCTCTTGGTCTCCTGTAAGAACGGGCTCATGGTCTCTAGCGTGTCCTCTTGAACTTCTCCCAAGTTGGAGAGCTGGGTCTAGGCAGTAGGGGCTGACAGGCTTCTCCTTGGTCATCCAGAAGGGCTGAGGCTCAAAATAGCGCTGCATGATCCCCGAAGGGAACTATACAGTTGATGGAAGAAAAAAGAACACCAGCCTGAAAGGGACACATTAAGACTGGGAAAAACAACTTGTGTTCTCTTGCTAACTCACCTGGGTCTCTTAGGAGAAAATTCTTCGGGAAGGACTCTGTCACAATGGTCACATCAGGTTGGAGGCTGCCTGGGTTTGTGTTTCTTTGTAGGACCTAGTCTTGGTGGAGTAAGCGTTCCTGTACTGGTTTACACCTCCAAGGCAAGACTTTGGTCCGCCATGTTCTGGGGTCCCCTCGGGGCAGACTAGGCCACCCTAAAATCTCTTTGACTTTGTCACACACACCCCCATAGGTGTTTCTTATAACCTCTAAAGTCCTTGGCGCTTAAGAAGACAAGGGTTGGGGTGTTCCACCTTTGGGTGGGGTGGAGAACACAGAGAGCACAGAGCATTCTGCCTGTTTCCCCAGGATCAGGCTCAAGAGAGGAGATTCCCAGGAAACTACTGAGCATGTCTTTGGGGGTGTAGGTGCAGTTCTCTGGCAGGATGATCCCAGAGCCAAAAGTGACTCTGCCCAGACCAGACAGAAGCATTAAGAGGGTGGGAGAGGGAGCCAGGCTCACCTATTCCCCAGAGCAAATGCCCTGGAAGTGTTTTCTAAGCATGAGCAGAGTCTTATAATTGCCCTCTGTCCCTTGACCACTAAGTCCCACTGACCTGATGCAAGTCCCTTTTCCTCAGCTGTGTTCAACATTGCAGGGTAGTGGTTACCAGCCCAGTGAGACCAGCACCTGTGAAGTCTCCCTCCTTGGAAGCATCTGGACCTACTTTCAGTCCCTCCTGGTCTCCTAGCTGCCAAGCCCAGGGTGTGGGGAGGGAAGGAAGTGGACCTGATGTTCTCTCTGCTCCTCTTGTCACAGTGCCTGTTGGTCCTTCTCATGGAGTGTACAGTGAAGAAGCCCTCCTGCTTCCAGCACCTCAGTCCCGGACTCTCCAGGGATGGGAACCTGGTGATTATGGGATTTCTCCCCCTCTTACCAATTGAAGTGAGCAGCTTCACTGACTGGAAATTCTTCAGACACTTCGTGTGTGCTTTAAGTAAGTGTGTGCCTTTGGTATTCTTATTGAATGGTCTGGCTTTCCCTAGGGTTTGTAGGAGGAGCATCTAGGAGGACACTACTTTTATCTGTACCCAGTAGCCTGTGACAGCTGTCTTTGCATGACACTGAAATACAAAGCTGAAGGTACAAACCACCCCAGCTGCTCCCAGCCCTTCCCAAGGAGGTCAGCAGAGGGATGCTGTGAGATAGATAGAGCTGTGAGTCTGTGAACTGAGCCCTTCAGGGCACTGAAAGTCAGTCCTGCCCTGAGTTCAGAAGCAGAAACAGGATCTGAGAGGTCACAGTGACAGTCAACAAAGCCATAGACAGGGGACCCTCCTCAACTTCTCACAGGCTTTTCCCTGGCTCTACCCACCAAGCTGGGCTCAGGGCACTGCTGGGAGATGGGATTGTCTGGAGGGACCTGGGTTGCCCTAAACCCATAAGCACAACCCACAGGTCTGGTCCTTCTCTCTCTGGAGTCTGACGGATGGTCTCCGTGGTGGGTCAGGGATGATGGGCCTGGGATTAGAGCCAACTTGTAAGAAGAGGCCCTTTCACAGAGTACCCTATCTGGTTGCTCTCCTTGGTCCTGAATTCTCAGGGCTGGAGGAGTCAGGAGTTTCAATTTTACAGTTTAAACAAACAAAAAAACCATCCTGTGCCTAAAAACATGAAAGGGAAAGGGCTGGAATGTGGCATTTTCATCAGGCTTATTAATGATGTAAAAATAATTAGGCTGATTTCCGGTTATTCATATGAAGATGCTGATTGGGGTCTCTTGCCTGATGTTCAAAAGTTGTAGGACCACTCAGTTGGGCTGCACCTTCAGAGAATCGTAGCTGAGATGCCAATCACTGTGCAACCAGAACGAGGTCAGGGTAGAAAGCCACCTGTCAAGTCGGTTCCTGAGTGGTTTAGACAAGTTTGCATGAAGTCTAGAGACCAGGCTCTGAATTTGAGTGATTGTCACAGAAATAGTATGTATAGTAGCAGTGGGAGGGCAAGAAACAATCTGGGAAGGTTTGTGCATCTTCTCCAGGGCTTCTCTATTTGTATGTTCAAATTAGCATTTTATTTGCAAATCTGTTGTATTAACAGTATAGCATCACGCATATGCCCAATAGCTAGTTGCAAATAGAATTTTAGACCTTAGTCAAAACATTTAGGCTGGCAGTGAAATTTTGAATTTTTTATTATCAAACCCATATTTAAAGTCATGGGTATTTTTTGAGAACAAAAATACTACATAGACATTTAGGCTCTTTGCTAAATGTAAAGAACAGAAGGCTTAGAATAGAGCTTTATAAAACCTTACATTGATGAACAACAGGAGCACAGAGCCCTGTATAGAAGACTCAGAAGTGACCAGAGGAGTCATAAGAAAATCACTGGGGAGTTGTGATTCTGAGGAGGGAATAAGTTTTTCGTTGTGATTTCTTTTTTCATATCCGTGGTTTATAGTAGCTTTTTTTTCTTTGTTAAGTAGTTTATCATATCCATACAAACTCCAGAGCTACTGTTAGGCACATGAAACACAGACCCTGCTAAATATTTAATATTATCAGGCTTAGGAGACTGGAGCATGGTTTGAATGTGGGCAACCTCAGTGTCTGCCCTGCTGTCTGAGTGAGGGCCTGAGCTTGCCCGCTGAGCAGCGCTGTTTTTCTGTCCTCATTTCCAGCAGCTTCCATGGATTCGGAGTACAATTATTTTCAATGAATACAGTTATTCAGTGAATATTTTACGGTTTTCTAGATTAAACCTAGGTTGATATCTGTTTGGACTTGGGTCACTTTGTTATTTTAACTGATGTAGTTCAAGTTTTCTCATTTTCTGCTCTAAAGGCCAAAAATTCACTTTTCTACCCAACAGTCCTATCCCATTTCACATGAGCAACCAGAGACAGTCTTTCCTGAAGAGTCATGGTCTTCTGCATCTCAGTGACCCTCTCCAGCCTTTATGATCCTGATCAACGCAGGTGCAGTGATTTGCTTGCTGAGAGGTAAACCCATTTTCAGGTAAACACACTCAATGCATGTACATCAAAGAGTAGAGGTTCTGCCTCCCAGAGGAGGTGAAATCTCTCCTTCTGCACCCAGCAGTAAGGCTTAGCATTCTCTTTGAGGGGTGTAGGTGCTGCAAGGGCATAGCACAGGTGGAGGGCACAGGAGGCACCGGGGGCATTTGGGGTGAGGTGGGGGAGAGGAGGAAACAGACTCCTCACCAAGCAAGTCCCCATGGTGGACTTGACCATAACCTCAGTGGCAGTGGAAAGCAGATGCTTCAGGCACCCCTAGAACATTTTCATGCCCTAATAAGATTCCTCATGCCCATTTATTGTTAGTTCACATTTTTATTCCAGGTATTTTTGTGTGTTGAAGGCAAAGGGCTTAATTATTCAATTTTTTTAAATGTCAGAAAAATTTAATAATCTGAATAGATCTGTAACAAGAAATTGAATTTTGCTTCCTCTTGAGTCAGTGTTGGTAACTGGTGACTTTCTAGGAATTTGTCCACTTTATCTACATTGTCAAATATGTTGATAGTCATTTATAATATTCTTTCCTATTTATTTCCTTTCTTATCCATGGATTGTTTATAAAAGTGCTTTTTAATTCTAAATATTTGTGGATTCCAACACTTAGAGTGAATTTTAAGCTGTCCAAAGACATAAAACACGGTATAGACAGGAAAGTACCTGTGGGTTTCAGCAATATGTAGTTTTCACACTTGTACTTACAGAACATAATAAAATGCCAGGTGTAGAACATATCAGAAATACTCGAGGAACTATACTGCAAAAGAAAAGTGATCCCAGAACGTAGTGTCGCTTATATGAAGGTATGATCAATTAACAGATGTCCTGAGTAGTAACATAGTGTTTGTCTCGTGAAACTAAAAAGCAAGTATTTCAAATATTTAACCACAGAAGTAGGTATGAGACGTTAAAGCTGAAAGCTTATTGTATTTCTGTTTAATTTTTCTTTGGTAATTACCTGTCCATGGTAAAATGTCACAGCTAACCACTAAAAGTATGTAAATTCCAAATTAGAGGGGAAAATCAGAAGCAGGAAAGTAGTGAACTGAATATAAAAATGGAAAGAAAAAATATGCAAAAAATTACATATAGAAATAAAGATATGTCCAAATATATGAAAATCAATTAATTGTTAAAAGGAGCAAGTAATGATAATACTGGTAAAAATCCAGCTGTATGCATTTAAAAAGAAACTTAGAGGGCATAGAAAGTTTCAGAGTATATGTAAAGATCAGGCAGATGCTGACCCAAAAATCTGATATACCTATACTGGTATCAGATGAAATGGACTTTTAAGACTTAAATAGTTAAGGGTCTTACGGTATAATAAAATGTACATTAAAGATACAAGAATTTAAAGATATCAGATGCATACAGGTATTGAATTTTTATAACAGAGTATATGTGTTCAAACTTCAAGTCATACCAAATGCATTTTATAAAATCTGGTTTTGTTCAGTATCAGGTTTGAATATTCACACAGGTTGTCTTATTCAATTTTTGTGGCTACATATTAGGATATGAAAACCCCAATTTTAACCATCCAACTATTCATGGACTTTACAAAGCAGAAGTTGACAGAATTTTGACAAGAAAGTGACAAATCATCTATCACTGTGATATTTGAACATTTGCTCTCAGCTGCTGATTGGCCACACAATTATCAGCAAAGTTACAGAACACTGAAGCAGCACAGTTAATACATTTGAGCAAATGAGCACACAGAATTGTGCAGTCAACAATTAGAGTACACAGTCTTTAGAAGGCCATTTGAGACATGTATAGAAATTAGCCTACAGACCATGTTCTCTGACCACACCACACTTAGAATAGAAAACAGTTATAAAAATTTTGATCTACTTCGGAGACCTTGGGCATGCAAATGATCTTCCTTGGGTCTCAGTTTATCTACCCAGAAAAAAAAAATGGAGCAGAGTGCTTGCTTATCCATAGGAATGTTATATGACTTAATGAAGCAATACTTGTGTAATGATGTGCTGGTGTAAGTGGCCTGAACAGTGCATTCCATTAGCTGTAATGTGTCTGCAGAGTACCTGGCCCCTCTCATAAAAATGAACTTTGGAAATGGCAGGCCTATTATTAAAAGAAAAAAGCTAAAGTTACAACTGGGACTCAATCTAAGAGTCAACCAAGACAAAGATGGAAGCTAGAGAAAGATTGGCAGCAAGAGAGAAGACAGAGCACCAATACCTCTGGGTCAAAGACATAAACCACAAGCAGTTTCAAAGGATCAAAAAACCATAATGATATGTCCTTCACACCCACTAGGATTAGTGTAATTAAAAAAAGACTGAATAATAATGAGGGTTGGTGGGACACCTAGGTGGCTCAGGCAGTTAAGTGTCTGCCTTCAGCTCAGGTCATGATCCTAGGGTCCTGGGTTCAAGCCCCACATCTGGCTCCCAGCTCAGCAGGGAGCCTGCTTCTCCTTCTGCCTGCTGCTCTCCCTGCTTGGGCGTTAGCTCTATGTGTCTGTCTCTCACCTACAAAATCTTTCTTTAAACGTGTTGGGAGGGCACCTGGGTGCCTCAGTTGGTTAAGCCACTGCCTTCAGCTCAGGCCATGATCCTGGAGTCCTGCATCGGGCTCCCAGCTCCACAGGGAGTCTGCTTCTCCCCTCTCATGTTCTCTCTCACTCATTCTCTCTCAAATAAATAAAATGTAAAAAAAAAAAAAGTGTTGGTGAACATATGGAGAAATTGGAACCCTCAGACACTTTCAGAGGGAGTGTGAAATGATACAGCTGCTTTGGTAAACACTCCTGCAGTTCCTAAAAACAAAGGTTAAATATATATAAATATGAATATATATACATATATTTAATGACATGGGTACAAGATACCAACGGAAATAAAAAGCATTTATAAATAAGTGATATTTAAATAACTGAAAAGCCGAGTATTAGTCAAGTGTCCAAACTAAGAACTTAATTCAAAATAGAATAGAAATATGGAAATAATGATAAAAGAAAAAAGACACTATAGAGGATCAACAGTGCCTTCTTGATAAAGTAGAACACCCACTCCAATTTTTAACAGAAATTGTCATAGTAAATAGCCAAGTCTCACTTCAGATCTCAAAAGGAGTCAGAATTTCACCATTTGGTATGATGTTTGCAGTAGGATTTTGCAGACACTCCTAGTCAAATTACATAAATTTCTTTCATTTTAAATTTTATTACAGAAGTTTCAGAACAGTATGGAGATTCCTCAAAAAGTTAGAGATACCACGCAACCCAGCAATTGCACTACTGGGTATTTACCCAAAGGATACAAAGATAGTGATTGGAAGAGGACCTGTACTAATATGTTTATAGCAACAATGTCCACAACAGCCAAACTATAGAAGGAACACAGATGTCCATTGGCAGATGAATGAATAAAGAGGATGTGGTGTATACACAGAAGGGAATATTACTCAGCCATCAAGAAGAATGAAATCTTGCCATTTGCAACAATGGAGATGGAACTAGAAGCTATTCTGCTAAGGGAAGTAAGACAGTCAGAGAAAAAAATACCATATGATTTCACTGATACATGGAATTTAAGAAACAAAACAGATGAACATCGGGGAAGGGAAGGAAAAATGAAAATTGAGAGGGAGGCAAACCACAAGAGATTCTTAACTATAGGAAATAAACTGCAGGGGAGGTGGGTGGGGAATGGGGTAACAGGGTGATGAACATTAAGGAGGGCACTTGATGTAATGAGCACTGTTATAGGCAAGTGATAAATCGTTACGTTCTACCTCTAAAACTAATTTTAAAGTTTTCAAACAGCAAAAGAATTGATGTTCTCCATATGTCTATAAGGTACAATTCATTGGCCTATCACATAGTTTAACGATTAACATTTTACCATCATTATCTCCACCTATCTTCTCTTTTTGATGTGTTTTAATGTATTTGAGAGAAAGAGTGGGGAGAGGGGTAGTGGGAGAAGGCGAGAACAGACCCCCCAGTGGGTGGGGACAGAAACACAGGGTTTGAGCTCATGACCCAGAGATAATGACCTGAGCCAAAGTCAAAAGTTAGAGGCTTAACTGACTGAGCCACCCAGGTGTCCCATTGCTGATGTTTTTGTTTTTGTTTTTTAAGATTTTATTTATTTGACAGAGTACACAAGTAAGGAAGCGGCAGGAAAAAGGAGAAGCAGCAGCCAGCTCCCTGCTTAGGGGCTTGATCCCAGGATGCTGGTATCATGACTTGAGTTAAAAGCAGAGACTTAACTGACTCAGCCACCCAGGTGTCCCTTATCACTGATGCATTTTAAAGTAAATTTGCCCATGATATGCCACTTTATTCACAATAACTTTAGTATGACCTTTTCTTTTGCTCCCTCATACTTTGTTTTTCTCCAAGGACCCTTGGCTCTTTTTAGTAGTGAATAATATGTACAGGATATAATCTATACTAGGGGTCCTCACTGATACTGAATTGTCTCCATGTCTTTTCAGATTAGAAAGGTGGGTTTGTTTTTTTTTTTTTAATAAAAAAGAATCATGAGTTCATATTGTGATTTTAAATTCAATTCTAACATTAAGATTGTATTCACTTTGTTTTATAACCAGATGTTTTTCTTAAAGACATTCCTAACAGTATCAAAATATGTACCTTTAAAAGTATTACAACTTGAGGGGGGTGCCTGGGTGACACCATTAAGCATCTGACTCTTGATTTCAGCTCAGGTCATGATCGACCCTGCATTGGGCTCTGTGCTCAGCAAGGAGCCTGCTTGGGATTCTCTCTCTCCCCCTTTCCCTCTGCCCAGCCCCTCCCCACCCCCCACCCCCCACCTCCTGCACATAGGTGCAAGTGTGTGCACTTTTTAAAAAAAGTAATGAAGTATTACAATTGGGTAGGAGCTTGGGAAGACAGCAATGTGGGAGGACCTTGACCTCACCCCATCCCTACTTACAACTAGATATCATCCACATCCATGTCAGTAAACACGAAAGCAATACAAAGACCGGTGGAACAAACTCCCCAAACAAATAAAGCTGCACCTGAAAGGTTAGGAAGGTCAGAAAGCTGGAGGGCACTGCCAACAGGAGTGGGGGAGCTCTGCACACAGAGAGCAGGAAAATGGGCCCTTACACCAGGGAGCTCACACAGGGAAAACCAGTCCCCACAATGTTTGACTCTAAAAACCAAACAGGCTGAAATCTGTGAGTTTGTATAACCAGTGAGACTTAGAGCCTGGAGCTTTAAAAACCAGCTGACTCAGCAGTAGGTGAACAAGGACGGTAAGTGACAGCAGCTTGTGAAGAGAGGTGACATATAAACAAGTTTATACAACACTAGGGACAAAGAGGAGACACCCATTCATACTGATTTTGAAAGGTATTAGGGTCAGCAAAGGAAATAGTCAACAAAAAGACAACCCACAGAATGGGAGAAGATATTCACAAATGACATATCCAAGATCTAAAAAGAACTCCTGAAACTCATCAAAAAACTGATGATCACATCAAAAAATGGGCAGAAGACATGAACAGACACTTCTCCATAGAAGACGTGCAAATGGCTAACAGATGCATGAAAGAATGTTCGTCATCATTAGTCATCAGGGAAATTCAAAACCACGTTGAGATACCACCATACACCAGTTAGAATGGCCAAAATTAACAGGACAGGAAACAATAAGTGTTGGAGAGGTTGTGGAGAATGGGGAACCCTCTTACACTGTTGGTAGGAATGCAACTTCGTGCAGCCCCTTTGGAAAACAGTGTGGAGATTCCTTTAAAAATTAAAAATAGAGCTACCCTATGACACTTCAATTGCACTACTGGATATTTACCCCAAAGATACAGAGGTAGTGAAAAGAAGAGCCATATGTACCCCAATGTTTATACCACCTTGGCTACAATTGTCAAACTGTGGAAAGAGCCAAGGTGCCCTTCAACAGACTAATGGATAAAGATGTGGTACATATATACAACGGAATATTACACCTCCATCAGAAAGGATGAATACCCAGCTTTTGTAGCAACGTGGATGGGACTGAAGATTATGCTGAGTGAAATGAGCCAAGGAGAGTAAGTCAAGTATCATATGGTTTCACTTATTTGTGGAGCATAAAGAGTAATATAGAGGACAGTAGAAGAAAGAAAGGAAATGTGAACTGGGGTAAATCAGGGAGGGGGATGAAACATGAGAGACTTCGGAACTCAGAAACAAACTGAGGGTCTTGGAAGGGGGGGGTTGGGGGATGGATGAGCCTGGTGGTGGGTATTGAGGGCACGTATTGCATGGAGCACTGGGTGTGGAGCATAAACAATGAATCTTGGAACATTGAAAAAATAAATTATTAAAAAATATTAAAAAAAGAAAAAAGATTACTTAACAATTATCTGTAAAATAAGTTACTTCCACTCATTTTTCCATCTTGTTGCTAGAAATCAGTAACCTATTCCCATACCTGGAAACTTACAATTTTTGCATATCAGTAAATACTGTATACAGAGTAAAGTATAATTATAAAAACAAAAATTAAAAGAAAGGTGTTAGGGTTCTTCCTGAAAAACAAGGGAGCTGGCAGGCACTATTTTTCCCTCCTGCCTCCCAGCATAAATACAGAGCCACCTGTGGGAGGCAGGGCTGTACAGATACTTGGTCCTTAACCTCCTAGCAGTGTGCCATGCCCATCAAATCAATAGAAGCAGACCCATACCAAGACAGACTAATTAAATTGGCAAAATATAGTGATGAATTTTGAAAGCAGCAAGACAAAAGACCATAACTTACAAGGGAAGATCCATAAGGCTAGCAGGAAATTTTTTCAACAGAAAATGTGGAAAGCCAGAAGGGAGGGGCATGATATATTCAAAGTGCTGAATGGGAAAAATCTGCAGCCAAGAATGCTCTATCCAGCAAGGCTGTCATTCAGATTAGAAAGAGAGATAGAGTGTCCCAGACATACAAAAGCTAAAGATGCTTGTGACTACTGAATCAGTCCTGCAAGAAATATTCAAGGGGATTCAGTGGAAAAGAGAGACCAAAAGTGACGGTGTAATGATAGGAAACACAAATGCAGTAGAAATTGTTTCTGTAGAAAATCAGTTAAAGAATGTGCAAAACAAAAGGAAATAGAATATAACATACCAAAAATGTGGAGAGGAGAGGAGCAAAGAATGGGTTCAAATTTTGTATAGACTGCTATATGCAGAAAAGATTATATACAAACTTAATGGTAACCACATGCCCAAAACCACTAATAGGCAAAGAGAAAGAAATCCAAATATTTAAAGAAAATCAGCAATCCATGAAAGAGAAACAAGAAAGGATCAAAGAAAATCTTCAAAAATGACCATAAAGCAAATAATAAAATGACAATATATATCTTTCAATAATTACTTTGAATGTAAATGGACAAAAAAAAAACCCCACCCCACCAACACCCATCCATATGCTGCCCACAAGAGACTCATTTTAGACGTAAAGACACCTGCAGATTGAAGGTGAGGGGTGGACAACTATCTACCATGCAAACAGACCTCAAAAGAAAGCCAGAGTGATGATACTTGTATTGGACAAAATACACTGAAACAGAGACTGTAACAAGACAAAAAGGGCACTATATAATCATAAAGAGGATTTTCCAACAAGAAAATTCAACAAGTTTAAATATTGATGCACCCAAATAAAGCAGTTAATAATGTAAAAAGAATTAATTGGTAATATAGTAATACCAGGGGACTTTACCCACTTACATCAATGGACAGATCATCTAAACAAAACAAGGAATCAGTGGCTTTGAATGGCACACTGGAACACATGGATTTAACAGATATATTTAGAAAATTTCATCCTAAAACAGAATATACATTGTTTTCAAATGCACATAGAACATTCTCCAGAACAGATCACATATTAGGCCACCAAATAAGTCTAAACAAATTAAAGAAGATCCAAGTCATACCATGTAGCTTTTCTGACCACGATGCTATGAAACTACAAGTAAACCACAAGACAAAAATCTGAGAAGACCACAAATTCATGGAGGTTAAATATATTGCTACTAAATAATGAATAGGTCAACCAGTAAGAAGAGTGCATGGAAACAAAAGAAAATGAGACCATAATGGTCCAAGATCTTTGGGATGCAGCAAAAGTGGTTCTAAGGGAAGTATATAGCAAGCCAGGTCTTCCTCGAGAAGCAAGAAAAATCTCAGACAACTAACCCTCACATTTAAAGAGGATAGGAAAAGAACAAAACCTAAAACCAGCAGATGGAAGGAAATAATAGAACTTAGACCAGAAAAAAATGATACAGAAACTAAAAACAAAAAACCCTCTATAGAACAGAACAGTGAAACCAGGAGCTGGTTCTTTGAAGAAAAAAAACAAAACTGACAAACTTTCAGCCAGACCTAAAGAAAAAAAGAGAAAGGTTTCCAGTAACATAAATGAGAGAAGAGAAACAACAAATGCCATAGAAATACAATTATAACAGAATGTTATGAAAAACCATCTGCCAACAAATTGGACAATCTAGAAAAATAGGATAAATTCCTAGAAATATATAAACTACCAAAACTTAAACAGGGGGAAGGGGAAATTTTGAACAGACTTAACCAGCAAAGAAATTGAACCAGTAATCAAAAACTCCCAATAAACAAAAATCCAGGGCCAGATGGCTTCACAGGGGAATTCTAACCAAACACTTAAAGTTAAAAACTATTCTTCACAAACTTATTCCAAAAAAAAAGGAAAACTTTCAAATTCTTTTTTAAAAGATTTTTATTTATTTATTTATATGCTAGAGAGAAACACAGCTAGAGAGGGAACACAAACAGGGGGAGTGAGAGAGGGAGAAGCAGGCTTCCTGCTGAGCAGGGAACCAGATGCAGGGCTCCATCCCAGGACTCCGGGATCATGACCTGAGCCGAAGGCAAACATTTAATGGCTGAGTCACCCAGGCGCCCCTCAAATTCATTCTGTGAGGTCAGCATTATCTTGATTCCAAAACCAGATATAGACACCACTAAAAGAACAGGCCAATATTCCTGATAAACATAAAAGCAAAAATTCTCAACAAAATACTAGCAATTGAATCCAATAGTACATTAAAACAATCAAGTGGGATTTATTCCTGGGCTGCAACAGTGGTTCAATATTTGCAAATCAATCAACATGATACACCACATTAGTAAAAGAAAGGATTAGAACCATATGATCCTTTTAGTAGATACAGGAATAACATTTGGCAAAGTGCAAC
>PITA01026855.1:0-21930 GCA_004023965.1 Spilogale gracilis
AGGGAGGGAGAGAGGGAGGAAGAGAGGAAGGTAAAGAGGGAGAGGGAGGAAGAGAGGGAGGGAGAGAGGGAGAGGGGGAAGAGGGAGGGGGGAGGGAGAGAGATCACCCCATGTACTGGGATGCTCCGGGTCAAGAATGCAGGAGGCCGCTGCTGGTTTCACATGGCAGACTGAACACATGTATTTACCTCCTCTGTTCTCTGAAATTCTAATAAAATGGCATCAAAACATTTTTTTGCACGCAGCTATGGACATTTGTCAGTCTCCTTTTCAGTTAGGTGTGCCCGTTTGACTGCAGGAGTGAAAGTGTTGTGAGGAAATCAGGAATTTTCTTTTAAAAAGGAGAGCTCTTCCTCCATTCTGCTCTCTAGGTTGCGGATGTGATGGCCATGCTGTAGCAGCCATGCTGGACAACGAGGATAAAGGCCACATGCCAGGGATGGTGGGGCAGAGCGGTGGAAGGCACCATCTTCACAGAGTTACCATACCAGCCTGCATTGACCCCTTTGGACTTTTTTTACATGACAGGGAAATAAACTTTATTGTGGCTACTTTTATTTTAGAATTTTCTGTCATGTGCAACTGATCCTAATTCTGTCTGATTAAATTTGAGTTGGGGACAGCACCTCCCTTGCCCTCTTACCTTTTCAGAGGTCAGAATCAGCAGAAACTTAGGCTGTTGTGAACCCCACAAGGTCACGGGCAAAATCTGGACAACTGATGTTTTTCTTAGCTCATACAAAGTTTCCAAAATTAGGAGGTATTTGAATACATTTTTTAATCAGTCTTACTTTTTTCTTTTATTATTAATATTTTTAGAGCTATACTTCTTGGTTTTAATTAATTTTAAAATTTACTATTGAAGTATAATTGTCATACAATGTTATATTAGTTTTAAGGAAAAAAAATGTATTGATTTTTTTTTTGTCTTTTTTTTTTTTTTAAGATTTTATTTATTTGACAGAGAGAAACACAGCCAGAGAGGGAACACAAGCAGGGGGAGTGAGAGAGGGAGAAGCAGGCTTCCCGCCGAGCAGGGAGCCTGATGTGGGACTCGATCCGGGGTCTCCAGGATCATGACCTGAGCCGAAGGCAGTCGCTTAACCAACTGAGCCACCCAGGCGCCCAAGAACGTATTGATTTGAAAGTTCTATAAATCACTCAATGCTTACCTAATAAGTATAATCACCAGCGGTCTGAATACACTTTAAACATGAAAATTGTGGTTTCTGGATTTTCTTGAATGATTGGGGGACCTGGTGCTTCTGGATCCACGTTCCGTCAAGGCAGTGTTTATATGGGACATCTGTTTTCTTGTTGCATGGTCCTTCCATCGTTCTCTCATGAGCTAGGCAGCGGTGTGTGTGTGTGTGTGTGTGTTAGCTCACGCTAGCTCATGAGCTAGGTGTATATATAGGTTATCCTAAGAGCCACATTTGTGTATGGGTTGTCCTACAAGCTAGGTATTATATGGATTGGTCGTAGGTGTATATGTGGGTTTTCCTATGAAATAGGGAGGTCTACGTGTTATCCTCTGAGCTCGGTATGTATTGTGTGTTATCTCCGCTCACCAGATGAGGAATCTGAGGCCCGGTGAGCACTGGCCCAGGTCACGGAGCTGGAAGTGGTGGAGTCAAGACTCCGCTCAGTCTGCATTCCACGCTTGCAGTGTCAGTTTTTGAGTTTGCAACTTTCCAACTTGCTTGACGTTTCACAGGAGACAATAGAGCCAAGGAGGAAGAACTACTTAATGACCCTTGTCATATCATACCAAATTCTGTTTCCTCAACTGCCCTGGGAGTAAACCACCTTTGGTTGTTTTTTGGATGTTTTTTGCATAGCCTCAGTGCCTGGCACAGAGCCAGCCCAGGGAAGTCCATGCTAAACAAATGAGGTGACCCACCCTCTGTCACACAGAGCCGGATGCGAATCCAGGGCTCCCGCCTGCCTGTCTCAGGTTCTTGCCCCAGACCTGGCTGCTCTCCAACCGTCCCTGCTTTCTCTTGGATACTGACAGAGGTCAAGAGCACAGGCTCTGAGTCTAGCATATTCACACCCAAATTCCAGCTTCATCTCTTACCACTCTGAGTCTTGATTTCTCCACTAGCAAATGGGGCTAATTATGGAAACTGTATCATAGGGCCGCTGGGGGGAACCTCTGGATGAAATCATCTGCATGTGAATAAGTGACCAGCACAAAACAGGGACTCTATAGCCATAGATATTATTGCGACATGAGTTTTGTATGAGTGTGTGGGGTAGGGAGGGATTTGTCTTGAATTCTTTTTCTTAGGCATCATAGTGCCCTTCCTTAATCTAAGGCACCCTGAGCCCTGCTCTGGGCGGGACACAAGGTCATGCTCAGGCAAGCGTTTCCCATAGATCTCAGAAGCTTGAGAACAATGACCTCAATTGCCCACTTACATTCTATCATTCCACCAACAGGTAACAGTTCCCATTTTCCACCAGGCCTAGGGTTAGCTGTTACTGCCGGGGACCAGCCTCAGCAGAGATGTGGATCCCGAACCATGGAATGTCTGTCGGGGGAAATAATGACACGGACACGGAAATCTGATGCAAGCTGACAGACCCGAGGTCAGTCAGGAGAGACCTATGAAGCAGGCTCAGGCTCACGCTCTGGCTTTTTAGCATTGGCTTTCTAGCTCTAGCTCTCTAGCTCAGGCTTTGGCCCTCTTGCTTTGCTTCTGTCTCTCTTTGCAGGCTCTCTTGCTGCCTCTGCCTTTTTGTCTCTTTGCAGGCTCTCTGCTTTTGTCTCTCTTGACTGACAAGGGCCCCAGTCTTTTATTATTCAAAAGTAAGGAAGTTGGGTGGTACAGTTAAATCTTTAACTGCTTTTGCACCGGCCCTAGAGACAGGATTAGTATTGTTACTGCAGGGTACAGAGTGATTACTTAAACTCACAGAAGTTGAGACCATTGAGGCAGAGGGATCAAGGAATACAAATAAGAGATACAGAGATATGATCACCAGGAGGAGGATTAAATGGAACTATATGTCTTGAATAAGCACACAAAGGACATATTGCCCTGACCCACAGGGTATGTGGCTTTCCGGGTTCTAGGTGGGGGAAAGCCCGGAGGGACTTCCGTTCACATTCATGGGTACCTCCACCAAAGTTTCTGGTGGCTTGGGAGGGGTGGATCATGCACCGTCCAGACAGTTAGCGCTGGGGATGGTGGGTAAGTTGACCTTGTCCTGCCTTTGTAGGCCATCCACCTGGCGGGGAGACAAGGTTGCAGGACTCTCTGACACAGCTGAGGACAAGTCTTATGTGAGAGGAGCACAAGGGCTACCTTGAGGAAGATGCATTCCTGCTGCAGCAGAGGTTGCTAATGTTTATCTACATCTGTAGCTCCTTGATTTCCCAGGGGTGATGCAGGACTACATTTCCCAGGCTCTCTCGCAGTTCAGTGTGACATGTGACCCAGCTGAGGGGGGATTGAATATGGGCTGCAGTGATGGGAGCTGCTTCAGAGTCCTGCCCCCAAACCCCCCAACACTCATACTCTCTTTGCCCTATGAATGGCTGGAGCATGATGACCCCCAGGGCCACCTTGAGACCCACATATTGAAGATTCAGCCTGAGTCTCAGAAGGACCAGGTAGAATCCACACCCCTCAGAACTCTTGTAGAAGCAAGAATATTGTTGTATTGTGTTTGTAACATTCTATGTGTAACAGTAGCTAGGGTTATGATAGCTGATAATCTGAAAGCCTGGTTTTCTTTACTATGAAACTTTTCTCCTGCACGACACTAACAATTACCTTCAGCTCTATAGTATTAAGTTACCAATGCTGTTGTCCCAGCTTAATTCTTTGTGTAACTGGAGATGATACTCCTGACCGGTGTTATTTCCAATTGGGATATTCTTATTCATTCATTCTCTGTTTTCATGCATTCGTTGTTGGCATTGATGGCCGGAACTAGACCTTGAGCTAGATTTTCCTCCCTCCATCCCTCTTCCCAGTCTGTAGACATTGGCCCACCCTGGATTGTTGTGGAGAGGTTCAAGACCCATCTGTATTACTTGAGGTCCTGGCAGGAACCAGGCAAACACTCAGGATTCATAATTGAGGGGAGTTTAATAAAGGAATTTTACTCATTCAGTTATAAGATGAATAAGGTCTGAGGACCTAATGTATAACAGGATGGTTATGGTTGACAACATTATTGCAAAACTGAGATGTTGAAATGTGCTAAGAGAGTAGAACATAAATGACCTCATTCCCCCCCCCAAAAAAAAGAAAAGAAAAGAAAGAAAAAGAGGTAAATATGTGGTGATGAGTGTGTCAATTAACTTGATGGGGGCAATTATTTCACATGTATATGTCCATCAAATCATCACACTGTACACTTTCAATATCTTATAATTTTGTCAATTATACCTTAATAAAACTGGGAGGGGGGAAATAAATGATTCACAAAGTTGAGGATCAGTGAAACCTTCAGTGCCCAGCCCACATGCCCTCAGCATCACCTCTGCATGGTGCTTTCCTGCTAATACCAGAGTCAGGCTCCTGCCGGCTCGCTCTCTGCTGTAGGGAGCAAGATTAGCAGCGTGCTGAGCCAGCCCAGAGTGCCGGGAAGTTGATGTCTTGGAAGCAGCCCTCCAAAAAAGTCAAAGCTAGTAGATAAACCTCCCAGCTTCCTCACTCCTCATCTGGGTTAACTCTGAGAGACACATTCTACACTGTCTCCCAGAGCTCCCCTGAAGGACTGAGCTCTAGCTGCCTCGTGCCCCAAGCCTACCTGCATTGGCTCACTTCCTGTCTTACTCAGCACTGCCCTTCCAGTGATTTCTGGGATTTCTTCCCAAATAAACAATGTGCACTCGAATCTTTACTTCAACGTTTACTTCTGGGGGAACCCTAACCCAGAGCAAAGCTTATGGAGAGCAGTAAGTGCTGGCGCAGTAGCCTGAGGCTAGGAATCCCTGCTTTTGGAGGTGGGCAGGAGGGACCAGTGTGGAATGGATAAGACCACCTGCCAGGATCTGGCGCCTTGGGGGAGACACAGTGGACCTGGTGACTGACTGTACAAGGGGGACCTGGAAGAGAAGGAGTGAACATCCTGACTTCTCCCTCCTCCCACTTTCTGATCTCCTGCTGGTGCCCTCTATGGACCAAACCCAACCAGACCCAGAGGGCAAGAGAGCCTGCTGGTGTTTCCATCGCAGTCAGGCTGTCTGGCACACAGCAGCCTGGAGAAGGGTAAGGGTGCATTTGGAGGGCAAACAGAAGATGTGCAGCACACAGCCTAATAGTCTGTCTTTGAGCTGCTTGGAAGGCAGAATTTGGGTAGTCCAGATCTGCAAAAAGGCTTTTCCAGGTGTCAGGATGGAGTAGACTTAGGTGCAGAGACCGGAAGGGTTGGGGTGCACAGGCTCCAGCATTCCTGTTACCTTCTGCATAACGATCTGTCCCCAAGACTTAGTGGCTTCAAGTAACAATCTGATTACATACCTTGATTCTGTAGGTCAGGAATTTGGGTTGGGGTCAGTTGGGTAATTCTTCTGTTCCACACAGCATGACCTAAGTCCTATATTCAGTTGGGAACTGTTTTGATCTGGGGGAGGGGAGGTCCAACATGGCTTCATGAATGTGTTGTTTCTCGGTGGAAGAGGTGGAAAGTCTGGGATCAAGACTGGAGTGACTTTAAAGACCATGGGCTCTCAGGGTGCTTGGGTGGCTCAGTCGGTTGAGCATGTGCCTTTGGCTCGCGATGTGAACCCAGGGTCCTGGGATCGAGCCCTGTACTGGGTTCTCTGCTGGTCAGGGAGCCTTCTTCTCCCTCTCCCTCTCCCTGCCATTCCCCTCCCCTGCTTGGTGCTCTCTCTGTCACATAAATAAAATCTTAAAAAAAAAAAAAAAAAAGAACTATGGGTTCTCCAGCAGGATGGTCACAATGTCACTGGGCTTCCTACACAGAGACTCAGGGTTCCCTGGAAGAATGTTTAAGAGGCCCAGATAAAGGTTGAAAGGATTTTTAGGACTTAATCTTAAAGTCCAGGAATGTCATTTCCACTGTGTTCTATTAAAGAAGTCCCTCCATCCAACCCAGATACAAAAGGAGGAAAAGCTTGCAATGGGAGGAATAGTAAAGAACTTGTGGTCACCTTCACTGAACCAGCAAGTCACCAGCAAGTCACCCACTTACAAGGTGTACGAGGTGGGCTATTCCTTCGTCTGAGCCTCAGTGTCCTCATCTGTAAGGGCAGGGGTGTGGTCTAAGTCTGCAGTTCCAGTCAGCCCCAGATATCAATGCAATGATTTCTAGACTGTACTTTGAGTAGCTGGACACTTTTTTTTTTTTTCAAATAAAAGTTTGATCTTGTTTTGCCTCCATTTATACTCTTCACTGATTTTCCAGCGTTCTCAGGGGGAAAGATCAATCCCTCACTGTGTCCCACACGTACCCCCCATGTGATCTAGCTCTCACTTGCCTATCTAGCTCCACACTCCCATCCTCTTTTCCCCTTATGTATTACTTTATTTATAATGTTATGAAATTAAATAAAACCACTATGCTACCCAAGTACTGGAACATTCCCAATGATCAGGATGTACCTGTAAGCTTCTCTTCTCCCCCTCCTTCCCCATTCCCGGGAGATTAACTTCCTTCTCAAATATGTGTTTATCTTACCCTTTAAAAGTTTTTTCTACCCATGCATGTATCTAAACATGCATATTTTTGGTTTTGCTCTTATTATACATTCTAAAAGTTGTACCATAGGGTATACAGTTTTCTGCAACTTTTTCAATCCAAAATTATTGCCGAGATCTAGACCCTCTGCCCCCGAAGTCCATCAGTTCCACCGTTGTGTAACAGTCTACGGTGTGAATATTCTGGTTTATTTGCCCACTCCCTGGGAATGGGCATTTGGGAGGTGTTTCCAATGTTTTCGTTGTTAGGTGCAGTGCGTCTGAGACATCTTCGAAAACGTTCTCTGACTGCACACAAGCAGGCTTCTCAAGGGTAAATGCCTAGACGACGTTTGTTATGCCCCCCTCCTCATCTTTCATTCCCCAGCTCTCTGGGGTCTCACAGAGAAGGTCCTTTCCCCCTGGGCTGCTCTCTTCGACCCCACTCCCACCCCCACCCCCCCACCTAGGAAGCTCAGAGAACCTTTCCCCGACCTGCAAGCCTCTGCTGGTCCACATCAACCCCCCAACTATACATTTATGTTGTGCGATTATGTGATGAGTGTGTCTCGCTCACTAGAGGGCAAGCCCCACGAGGTCTGTGACACTCACCATTCCGGCTTCCAGCTTCCAGCCCAGCTCAGGCCTGGCACGCTGCAGGTGCCCAGGCGGTGGCTGGACTGCAGCTCGAGGGGCCAGGCGGAAGGCAGAGCGGGCCAGGCGGCTGGAGCCTGAGCCCACAGGTGGCTTCAACCCTGCGTGCGGGGGCCCGTGATTTCGGGCGGGCGGGCTTGTCCCCAAGTCAGGCCAGGGATTCCAGGAAATGCACACCCCGGGTCTGCGGGGCGGGGCCTGGGAGGGGCGGGACCCGGGTGGGGCGGGGGCTTCGGTGAGGGGGAGGGCCCTGTGCTGGGCAGGCTGTGCGGGGCGGGACGGGGGCGTGGCCGGGCCCCCTTAAGAGGATCGTGGCGTGCAGCGGTCCGGGTAGGTCCCGGGGTGAGCACCGATCGGCGGAGGGAGCCACGCGGGGGCGCACGCTTGGCACCATGACTGAGACGCTCACCTTCAACAGGCCTAAAGTGAGCGCGGGCGGGACTCGGGATCCGGGGGGTCCGGCTCCCGGTCTGGCTGGAGAACTTAGGGGAGTCCACAGCCCGGGAGCGAGCCGGGGCCCCCGCAGCCGCTTTCTCCCTTCAGCTCTGGCCCTCACTGCCTCCAGGCGGTTTAATGAGAGACAATGAAGGAGGGAGGGTCCTGAATCCCAAGGCGCCCCCGAATGGCTTTCGCTTTCTGCTTCTGCCCTTGCTTTGGCCTCTGTCAAATGGTCCTCGGGGCTGCCAGGGCTGGGTACTGTGGGAACCTAGGCAGGGGGTTTGACCTCTCGAACCTCAGTTGTTAAATGGGGCCTGGTGTCTACATCCATAGGCACCTAAAGTGTTGTGGAAACATTTTTATAGTCCAGCACTACGATGGTTTTTGTGAGCCAAGGAGCTCAGGTCTGTGGTTGTTCCGGTCGGGAGGACCATGCTCTAGAACCGAGGGAGGGGATCAGGGCGCCCCTCTCTCCCTGCTAGGGGCTGAGTGGGCCTTAGGCTTTGGGTTCATTCGGGGCCAAGACATAGCCACTGGCCTCAAGGGATAACTCTGTGGTCCCTCCTCCCACCAGCTGTGGCCTTTTGGGAAAGGCTGGGTCAGGGAGGGTGTGGACCCACTTGGCAGGCTTTGGAGCACTGAGATTTAGTTCACCGGGGAAGGGAGGGGTCCAGGGGTCTGCCCAGTGGAGTGAGTTAGCTAGCAGGGTTCGAGATTGCTGGGAGGTCACACAAAGGAGTAGGCTGTAATCAGACTCAACTTACCTCTCTGAAAAATAGGTGTGAGTGATGATGGCAGGTATCACAGAAGGGTTGATGAGAAGCCCATGTGTGTATGGGAATGCAAGGCTGGGTGGGTAGGTGGGCAGCACTGGAGGAGGTATGGCCCAGCCCCCAACTTCTGCTGCCTCCATCATAGGCTCAGCTGCCCCCTGCCAGATGTTGTGAGCTGGGGAGCCCTCCTGCAGAATCCCACTGCATGCCTCTACACTTTGTCCGGATGCCCCATCACTGGTACTTCTTTCCCTGGGGAGTCTCTCTCTCTCTCTTTTTTTCTCCCTCCTTTTAAAAAATGCTTTTGGATTCCCCCTGCCCTTGGGGAGGTGGTTCCCCTGATATGAATTCTGAGGCCGTAGACAAAGTCCCTTGGCTGGGAGTAAAATTGGAGTTATAGGGATAAATGAGGCAACGCTTCTGTAGAACTTACTATATGCATCAGATCCACCCTTGTAACACTTGTAACAGCCCCGCAAGGGATGGCCTACTTTACTAGTTTTGAGGCCTCACCCAATTCTATCTGCTTCAGGCTGGCAGGCTATTTCCCCTCTCTGGGCCTCAGTTTCCACATCTGAGAAATGGGACCCACCTGCTTGGCAGGGAGGGGATGTCCAGAGGTTACAAGGGGATGCTTGAGAAGGAAAGTAAAGTGTTCTTCACTATGTAGAGAGATGTGATTAAATTTTATGTTGCAAGGAGGGAACATGCCTGATCTGGCAGGAGAAGCAAAAAAGAGCATGTCTCATCCACTGAGACCAGAGCCAGCTCCTTGCCTTCCTGTGGGTGGGACGGATCCTAATGAGAACTAGTATTAGTAGCTGGAGCCAATTAAGTTGTTATTGCTCTGTGCCGGGTACCCTTCTGAACACGTTACTTTCATTAGTCCATTTGATTCTCGTAATGACTCTGTGAGGTCGTTGATATCATCCCATTATACAGATGAAAAAAGGCACAGAGAGAGTAATGAGGCCCAAGATCACACAGTGAGGAAATAGCCAGACTGGAGTTGAGCCTAGGGGAGCTGGCTTCAGACACCCGCAGCCAGCTTTCCAGAAATTGCCTTGGCAGGAGCCTTTGGAGTGGAGGTGCTGGTGCCCCAGGTGTGGGTCTCCGGGTCAGGAGCCTCTGCTGGGCTGTTCAGCTTCTCATGCCTACTATTAGATGAGGCCCAGGACCTGGCCAGCTTTACAAAGGCAGAGCGAGGCTGTGCTTTGTAAACTTTAATGTGTACTCAAGTCACCCGAGTGCCGTGTTAATACTCACGCTGAATTGGGAAGTTTGGGGCTGGACTTGAGAAGTTGAGAACCTTCTAACAGGTTCACGGGCAATGCTAACACTGCTGGACCACAGACCACACTTGGATTAGCTGGGCCCTGGGTGGCTGCCTCCGTAGTTTCACCGTGTTGTTCTAACAAATGCTTTCTGAGCACCTGTTGGGCATTGGAGGCCGTACCGAGGAGGTGGAGAGTGGCCCTTATCAGTCTGTTTGTATACCAGGCAAGGCTGGAAATCCCGTGGTGCTCAGGAGTTCTTTGTCATGGAGGACGATGCTGTCACATGCCTGTTTTTGTAATGACTGCAGGCACCAGGCTCCTTCCGTGATTTACATCCCAGTTCTCTGAACAACTGGACAAGGTAGATCTGGTCCTCCCCATTTAACAGACCAGGAAACTGAGAGGTGAAGTGACTTGTCCAAGGTCACATGAAATGTAGAGCAGCAAGTGAGCTAGCCCAGGTTGGAAGAGCACAGTCTCTGCACTGCCCCTCCCGGAGGCCAGAACTGTGGCTAAATCTCCCACATAAATGTAAGCAGGCTGTATGCCCAGCTTGGGCCTTAAACTCACAACTGAGGTCAAGAGTTGCACCCTCTACTGACTGAACCAGCCAAATGCCCTGCCCACGTCATATTTTCTTTCTCCTTTTTCTAATGTTTACTCTGTACCAGGCACTGTTGTAACTGCTTTGCATATACTCATTTAATGCTCGCAGTATCGCTTTAAGATGGGTCCTCTTCATTTCTGTAGGAGGACATGGCTCAGAGAGGGGAAGGAACTTTCCAAAGTCACACAGCCAGAAAAGCAGAGCTAGACTTGAACCCAGTTCCACCTAAAACTGAAATAGATACTGTCAAATGCCTTGCCAATTGGCCGTTCCCACTTTGGGGGAAAGGGGTGGGCTCAGTCACTTGGGCCTCAGAAAGACTGAGGGTAGGTCCCTGCCTCACTATTTGGAGCCACAGAGCTCAGATAGACATTTCTCTGAAACTCCACTTCCTTCTCCATAAAAATGGGTTGATTATTGCTTTTAATCAAGGTCATGGGTTCTTGGGGAAATTGTGCTGAGTGACACTTAGTAAAGCCCCTGGCTGGCAGGCAGCAGGCCCTTAAGGGCGCTTTTCCTCCCCCTGGTGTTGAAGTGCTCCTCACCCAGCCCTCCCCACCCAGGCCTTCTGGGAAGCCTCCTTCCCCCACAGTCTTTCTTACTCGACTTCCTGCCAGAAAGCCACCGAAAAGCCATCGTTAGCATGGCTTTGGCTTTCCGTGCTTTTTGGTTACCAAAGAGCCACCTGTTTTTATTTTTTTATTTTTTACTTATTGTTTAAAGACTATATTTATCTCAGAGCAAAGGAGGGAACATGAGTTAGGGGGAGGGGCAGAGGGGGAAGCAGACTCCATGCCAAGGAGGGAGCCCGATGTGAGGCTTGATCCTAGGACCCCGGGATCATGACCTGAGCCGAAGGCAGATGCTTAGCCGACTGAGCCACCCAGGCACCCTGAGCCAACTGTTTTTAAAAAGTCCCTCAAGGAGCTTGCCTTACCCATTATAACTCATGGGGCACTTTGGATGGAAGGGAATGAATGAGATTGGGTTTCAAGGAAGCCTTTTGTTTGACAGAAGAAGCAAGGACCAGAGAGGGAGACATGGTCACACAGCCAGGTGGGGGAGGCTGATCATGCTCCTGATTCTGCACCCAACCTTGGGGTTGGCCTGGCCTAGATGGCAGGGGGCCCTGTGAGCTGGGAGGAATGAGTCTCCCTACCCAGTTGTCCTAGGGGTTGTCCTGGCTTTGGACATGGGAGAAGGATAGGCCAGGGGCCCACAGTGAGGTTTAAGCCTATATGTACTCAGAGTTTTGGGGCAGGCTCACTCTCACCTCTTAGGGTTCTGAGGCCCCAAAGTAGCAAGGTGATGGAAGAAACCAACCCCGGGATCCTTGTGACCATGGGGGCAGAACATGAGTTTTCCTATCTGTATAATGGAAATCTGATTCCTCTCTGGCTGGGGGCTGGGTGGGGGGTAGGGTAGGGGCTCCGGGCGCACTAGTGCTGGCTGCGGTCCATCCTTATTTCTGTCACTGTTCTCAATCCTGTTTACATTGTACCAGCCTTGACTCAGCTCTGATAGCGGGATGCAGGGAATGGATTGTGGGCTTACAACCTCTGGCTTTGACTCAAACAGCTTCCGGCTGTCGGTACTTATTAGTCTGGCCTGGGTCTAATTCCTTAATCTGTCTTGTCTCCATCTGGTCACCTCGGAAGTGGGGAGTGACTATGCTGGGCTCCTAGGCTTTTATTCCCCAAGATGCACCCCTGGCTGGAGAGAGGCCCTCCCTGCTCTGAAACCTTTTGGGGGGAAGGCTCCCAGCCACAGCTGAGAGCTCAGGCCCTAAGGCAGCAGGAAGCACCAACGCTCAGCGGTTTCATGATTGAACCTCCGAGTTGTGGGAGCTCAGATGGGGCTGAGCACCAAGGACTTCCTAGAGAAAGTGTGACTGAAACAATATGTCAGGCCAGGGCTGCTCTGTCTCCTGCCATTACCCTAAAAGTCTGCTGAGAGGCCATGGGGGGCACGGACCCCTGGCAGCACTCAGCTCTTTGCCAAGAGCTGGGCTAGGAAGGGAGAGGCTGGGGGGAGGGACAGGGGAGGTACACCTGTGGCTCATCCGGGTTCTGGGGGCCAGTCAGGCAACGCTGTCCACTCTGCCCTGTCCTGGTTCTCTTCCAGGCCCAAGGGCCCTGGTCAGTCCTTTCCTTGCCCCAGGGAGAGGATACATCTCCCTTGACCTAAGACAGTCTTGGTCATTCGATGTGTACTGAGGGCTTTTGGCTGTGCTGGCCATGGTCCTAGACCCGGAAGACACAGCATAATGACCCCACTTTGAGGGAACTCCTAGGGAGACAGCCATGGTAAGTGAATTTAAAAAGTCAGCCGTTGGAAAACAAAACCCGATGGTTGCTTGAGGGAGCTTGGGGGAGAAGTAGTTTGACTCTGGTGTACCTCGAAAGCGCAAAGCCTGCCAGTCAGGAGCAGAAATTCGATCTTGTAGCATCTGGCCCAGGAATCCAGGACCTGTGACCTCATCCTGGATCTGCCCCTGACGCCTTGTGTGAGTGACATGTACCTCCCTGGGCCTTGGTTAGCCGGCTGCCATCTCCTGAAAGCAAGACTTAACATGTGCCTCTGCCCCCACTGTGCCCAGCGCTAGGGGGGCTTAGTAAATATTTGGTCACTGGAGATGGGTACTCCTCTGTGGGGTTTCCTGCAGCTGTGAGATGCTTGCTGAGTCAGCCTCCTGGAGAGCAAGTGCAGGGGTAGGGGAGAGAGTCCCCTGCAGAAAGGTCACGAGGCTGGGCACAGGGCAGGGGTGTGGCCCCTGGGCAGGACCTGGGCTTGGAGGTAGAGAGACTGGCTTTCTAACCGAGCTCCGCCGCTGTCAGCCTGAGCGGCACAGGGCAGGCAGCTGAGCTCCCCGAGTTTATCATTCCCCGGGCTGCGGTCAGGATTAATTGAGATAAAGGACCTGATAATAGAAGTAGCTGCTGTCACCGCTGAATTGTTCAGGACAGCCTCTCCGAGGCTAGGCCTGCAGGGAAAGTCTAGTGAGAGTTCTGGGACTCAGACCCGGGTTCAGCGGGGGCTCCATTACTGCCTGCCTCCGTGTTCCTGGATCCTTCTTTGAGTTCAGGTTTCTCCTGTGCAGAATGGTAGTGAAGTTCCCGCCTTCCCGGTTGTGAGGAGGAAATCAGTTTGCGTATGTACAGGGTCCAACACATAGTACGCACTCAATAACCAGAGGATGTTGCTTATCCCTGGAGAGCGGGGTCCCCACCCAGTCTCCGAGCTTACACCCCATTGTCACCTGGGGTATGCAGACAGAGGTCTTTGTGCGCAGTGGCCATTTTCCAGAAAGTTCCATGGGAGGCTTGCCTGAGGGTGGTCGTTGCCTCTACTTCTCCCCTGAAACTGTCTAGGCAGCTTCCCAGGAAGCCCCGGGAGGGACGGGACCTCTAGGGCATGGCTAGGCGGCAGGCTCTCCTCCCCCTGTCACTGGGGGTGCTCTCGCCTCCTGCTTCCCAGCTGGCCCTCTGAGCCCCTCTTCCCTGCTCTGCTGCACTGAGGAGCATGTGCTGTGTCCAGAGCTACGGCCAGGTACTCCCTGTGGGCGCTTACCTCTTGTCCTGGCTCCTGGGCAGCCCTGTCTTCTGTTCTGGCTTCCCTCTACCCTGCTTAGCATATAGCAGCCAGAAAAAGCTTCTACACGGTGCCTCCTAATCCAGAACCCTTCAGTGGATCCCCCTTAACTATGACCTGTGGCCACTCCCTGCCCGACATCCCCTGACTCTGTGGTGGCCTGTCTCCCTGTGAACCTCATTCTCTATATCAGGCCAGTTCCCTTCCTGCTGCCTGATTCAGGATCCTCTGCCCCGGCACTGTCCTTCCTCCTTGCCCCGGCCAGCTTCCCCTCCCAGCTCCTTCTGATTTGTCCCTTCTCCGTCATTGTCTCCTGCAAACCCTCTTCTCTGGGGGCCTTGCCCCAGTCACTCCCATTGCCCAGAAAAGCCATTCTCTTCACCCCCATCTGCCTCAAGTCTTTTTTCCAGCCCTTTCTTCCCCTTCAGGGGTGAGATTCTGGAAAGGAGAAACTGCACTTTCTCCATTTTCTCTACTTATTTCTTACTCCATTCCAGCATGGATTTGGCCCCTTCAGGCCTCTGGAACACTCCTCATAGGACAGTGGTTCTCAGCCTTGGCTTTCTGTATTGAAAACCTGCAACAACCCCACACTCAGGCCCCGGCCCGAGGACTGTGACTTTGCGGCCAGGGTGGGCCCAGGCGTAGGTGACTTTCCAAAGCTTCCCAGGTGTTCCTCACAATCAGCCCTTTCTGCAGCGGGGTTCCTTGTGGCCTTAGCCCCAGGGACATGTGGCTGTTACCCTCTTGCTTGACCTCTGGCTGGACCTGACCGTGTTCCTTTCATGTAGCTGCTGTAACAAATTCCCATGCAATACCGGGGAGCTGAGAACAACAGAAATCTCCACGTTGTGGAGGTCAGAAGTCCAACATCAAGATGTTGTGTTAGGGCCCCACACCCTCTGAGAGATCTGCTTGTTGCCTCCTCCGGCTTCAGGTGGCTCTGGGCCATCCTTGGCTTGTGACCACATGGCTCCCGTCTGCCTCCGAGCTCACATTGCTGCTGCTTCTAAAGGTTGTACTCAAAACTCTGCCTTCCTCATAAGGCTGATGGGTAATTGCATTACCCAGATAATCCAGGATAAACTCCTCAAGACTTTAAAATGCTTCTTTTGTGTGTGTGTGCCATGGGAATAATATAGGTACTGGGGACCCAGATGTAGACCTCTTTGGGGGCTCCCGGCCCACTAACCCAGTGTACTGCCATTCCTTGCAATCTGACTGCCCCTTGCCTTCTGCACACCCCCCTCCTGGTTTCCCTCCTGCTAGTCTGGTAGCTCCTCTCCGGGCTCCCCCTCTCCTGCAGAGCCACTGCTGGCTGGTGCTTCTGGAGGCTTCCTCCCCCGCCCCTTCCTTGGCCCACTCTCCCTGGCTGAGCTTGTTCAGGCCCTTGGTTTCAGCTGTCCAGATCCCTACTTACATTGCCAGCCTGGGTCTCTGAGCATGCTAGAACTTCCCATGCACTGGCCCTGTGCATTTCCATTTGGAGGGCTCAAAGGCATCCCAGCTGAATATCCCTGAGGTCAAACTGATTGTGCCCCTTCCCCTGTACCCCTGCTTCTCCTTCCCCCCTAGCACTTGGGCTTTTTCCTGGGCAGTGTCCAGGGCATGGGAATCACTACCCATATCCACCCAGGCCTAACCTGGGGGCATCTTCCTTAACCCCTCTTTCTACGCGTTCCCCCGCTTTTCTGTATCTGTCTTGCCACCCTGGTCCGAAGCACCATCCTGTTTCATAAACTAGACTGCAGTAGCTTCCAACAGCTCTGGCTTGGAGTCAGCCTCGCCCTGTAGCTGGCTTTAAACCCTGTCGTGGCGTCTCTGTTCTCAGTTAAAATGACTCCTTGTGGCCTGGGTGACCCCACAGCCTGTCCAACCCCACGATTCCCCCCCCTTCTCAGAGCCGGGTTTTGGTTCCTCTCCTGTACCACAGGCTCGCCTACCACATGGCCTTTGCACGTGCTGTTGCCTCTGCCTGGAATGCCCTTCCTGCCTTCCTCCTCGGCCTGCCTTTGCCTGGTTGGTTCCTCTTCATCTTTCAGATCTTGGCTCAAGCTCTGTTTTCTCCAGGAAGCCATTGTTGGCTCTCGAGCTGGGTGAGGTCTTCTGCTTGTTTCTTTTGTAGGACCGTGCCTCTCAATGAGTTGTCTTGGCTTGTGATTGTACATCTACCACTGACATTTACTGCCTCTTCCCTCGCTGGGCCATAAGCATCACAGGCGTGGGACTCTGTACCTTCAGCTTTGCTCTCCATCCCCAGCACTCAGCAAGGCCTCGGCAGTTTGGTGACTTCTGGACTTTTCACAGATGCTGTTTTTAGCATTTGCTACCTGCTAAGTGCTGGGCTCACACACTACAAGTGTGAACGCGGTCAAGCTTCATGAAACCCTAGGAGGAAGGCTTCTTCTCCTCCCTATTGGACTGATGAGGATGTCAGGACACTGAAAGTGAAGTAACTTTCTCCAGGCCACCAGGGAGTGCATGGAGGAGCCAGGATTCCAGATCTGAGTCCAGAGTGTTCTCCCTCTCGGGCCAGATCCTCAGCACGGTCGAGTGTCTCGGTGGGTTTAGGATAACAAACCCTGCAGGCCCAGAGAGGGGAGGGCCCCTGGATGGTCACACAACACAACTCCTTGGCAGTTTCCTGGTCTGGAAGCTTCAATGTTTCCAATGCTGAATGTTTTTTGAGAACACGATGAACATTTAGCTAAGTGGGCATTGAACATGTTTTGTTAAGGAATCCAAACGTTCTCTTGCCTCTGAGCCTGAGGGGGAGCGCCGCTGGGTCCTTTGCAGGCTGGGTGACTTCTGAAGAGGTCTGGTTACTCCTGCTGGGAGGCAGGTCAAGCACCTCTGCGCCTGCTGGCCTCGGTGGGCCTGTAGTTCCCTCCCTCGCTAGGGCAGCGACTTTCTTGTCTAGGTCTCCCCCTGGCCCAGGGAAAGTCACTTTGACTCTGTCTCCCAGCACCTGTTGTGCTTAACAGCTCCAGGGAGATGGCCTGGCGGAGAGGTAGGGCTGCTTCCTATAAACCATGCACATCTAACCTACACTGTGTGTTGTTTTTAATCCTTATGGTTGTTCTTGAACAGGGAGGCAGAAATACCCTGTTGTTCTGCAGTTGAGGAAATAGAGGGTCTGAGAAATCAAGTGTCTTGGCTGAGATCACAGCCCAGGAAGGGACAGAGCTGGGAGTCAGGCTGATGGCCTGTGTCCAAGCCCATGTCCTTAATTTCCTGGCTTTGTGTGCCAAGCAATGTTTGTGGGGCCGTGCGTGTGTAGGAGACGATCACCAAGATGGGCCGAGTAGGGGCGCCTGAGTGGCTCAGTTGGTTAAGCGACTGCCTTCGGCTCAGGTCATGATCCTGGAGACCCGGGATCGAGCCCCACATCGGGCTCCCTGCTCAGAGGGAAGCCTGCTTCTCCCTCTCTCACTCCCCCTGCTTGTGTTCCCTCTCTCGCTGTGTTTCTCTCTGTCAAATAAATAAAATCTTTAAAAAAAAAAAAAAAAAAAAAAAGATGGGCCGAGTACTTGGGACCCTTTTAGGATGGGAAAGATTTTGTGTTGCCTCCTATTGAGTCCTGATAACGGTGCTTAAGTAACATCTGCTTTTGAAAATGGAGCTTGGGTTTTTGAGACCCAGTGAGGGGTAGTCCTGGATCCAGAAGTCTGTGCTCAAAGCTTTTTGCTAAAGTTGGGTTTTGCTTAGTGAGTAGGGGGAGAGCGGACTCGCCCAGCACAGTGGCTGGGGCTCTATGGCTGGCGTTGGGTTTAAGAGCATTGGCTTTGGGCTTGGGCTAGAATCCTGGTTCCGCCATTTACCAACTGTGGGGAAGAACAGAGGTGCTGTGTGGGGTTCTTCTCTCTGTGGCTTGTGTAATGAACTCGGGCAAGTTATTTAACCTCCCTGAAACTCAGCCAGGGTTGAACCTCTGTCTTAACTGTGAAAGAGCTCGAGATGACTGTTAAATCCCACAGATGAAGAGAAAACAAGACGGTGTGTACACAGAGCTTAGTGGAGCATCTGTGGCGAGTGTCCAGTCAGTGGGACTCGTGGTTGTCATGGTCCTTCTGATGTTCATGGGTGTTTGTTCTTGAACCACACGCCCTCATTTCCTCTCTCTGCCCCCTTGCAGGTGGAACTGCACGTGCACCTGGATGGGGCCATCAAGCCTGAAACCATCTTATACTATGGCAGGTGAGTCCACAGAGAAGAGACCTTCCTCCCCAGCATTTGGGGACATGTTGGGGGGAGGACCCATGGCCCAACCCAGAGGCTTCTGGAGAATTCCAGGTTTGTTGTTCCTTCCTATATCCCCGTGGAATGAAGCCAGCGCCTTGGCCAGTAGAAGGTGGTCTGTGGAGAAATGGCAACCCCTCAGCTCTGAGCCAGAGACCCACAGCCCAAGTCTCCTGCTTTCTGTGCTTCTGACTCTTGTCCTCCTGCTGCCAAGGGGCCAGGAGGAGCTTGACCGAACTCATACGCTGGTGCGTGAGTGTGCGCGAACACACAGTGCGCGAACACACACACGCACACACACACATGAAAGGAGGCAGCTCCCAGGGCTGAACCAGTCACTGTGTTTTGACTCCATAGAGAGCCTGCGGCAGAGGTGACACCCCTGCACAGGATGCTGGGACCATTTGCTGAACATCTCCAAGGGCTGGGCGGTGCCCTCTCCTTGAATCAACAAATATTAATTCCTCTGCAGAGGAGGGTACTGCTGTCCCCATCTCCCTGAGAGAGTTGGGGGCTCAGAAAAGCGAAGGCAGTTGCCGGAGGCCAACACAACAACAAACAGGAGAGTCTAGAGTCATCTCCTCTCTAAGGCTTTCCCTGTGTCACCAGGACAACCACCACCTACAGGGGAATGTGAACAGGTGGCCCCTCCTCTGGGGGCCCCTCTTCATCTTCCAAGTAAGAATATGCCTCCTGCCTAGGCTTGCATGCATGTCGGTGGGTCAGGGTCACCAGTGACCCCAGTGAGGGATGCCTGCCCCTCCCTCCCTACTTTAAGGGCTCATGGTGGCCCCTCTCTTGGGTCCAGCATTTAACAGCAGAGACTTTAGAGGTCAGTGGGTCTGGATTCAAATATGGGCACACCGTTTCCTTGCTGTGACCTTGGCCTCTAGCTTGAGGGGGAAGAACAGGGCCTCCCTCCAGAACTGACCCAGTGACCTAGGAGATGGGGGCCCCTGCTGCCACTCACCCCTCCTTCCACAGATCATGCCCCTCACCTGTTTGTTGGACACTCCTTTCATTTGGAGCTGGAAGGAGCCCGCCTCCCTTGTTGCCCAGAGCTCTTCTGCTCTAGACCCAGATGTGAACACTCGGCTCCATAGCCCCAGTCCAGGCCCCCGAGTTCTCCAGACACCGCTGCCCCAGAGAACTGGTGAGGCTGGGGAGTCTGCACCCCGTTCTCCAGAGCATCTTCCAACTCCTGAGACTGAGTTCTGGCAAGAACTCTTCTCCACCGCCTCCCACACCCACAGACCTCCCTCTTCCCTAGGAAGTTGCTGCTGATTTAATTCCTGACTCTCCTACCTCATTTATTAACATTCACTATGCACCCTGAGGTGCTGTGTCGGGGCTCACGTACTGAATCCTCATGACGGCTTGCAAGGTGGACTATGGTGGCCCCCCTTTATGGAGGAGGACACTAAGCCATGGTCGGTGAGAGGACTTATCTAGTAAGTACGGGTGTGACCCTGAGTCTACAACCCTGACCATTACTCCTGCCAGCGAGAGGCTGAGGTGAAGCAGTACATGGAAACCACTTAGCTCAGGGCACTTAATAATGATAAGCTAGGGCTCTGGCTAAGTGGGTGAAACTGCTTGGCTTATCTCCGCCAGTCCTTTGCCTGTGCTGAGTGCCAGCCATCGCCCCAGAGTCCCAAATGAGGCTGTTAGGATGGTTTATCACCAGGACGGGATCTCCTATTGGGTACTCATTAAGGGTTCAGAGAGCACTTACTAGTGGAGCAGGAAGGCTGGAGTCCAGGGCAGAGTGGGGAGAGGAGAGAGGGGAACCACCCCTGTGGGGAGGTTGGTCAGATCTTTTGTTTCCCCCACACACACCTTGGAATCTCGGGGAGCAGTCGTGGTGCTTCAGTGGGCCCATGGGGCAGGGGTGTTATGGGTGCCAGCTGGGCTCTAAGCTCAAAGTCAGCAGGCAGGGGCCCTGGGAGTTGGTCACACTTGGCTTTGGAAGCCCATAAAAACACTGAAGGACTTCTTGGTGGTAGTGGGCTGAGAGAAGGAAGGAAGCCCCTCTCTCCCTCTGGCCAAATCCAGTGGCCCCTCCTCTGCCTCTGTGATTTGGGCTTCTGCTGACTGTGTTCTTACCTACTTCTTCTCTTAGCTCCTGTGATTCTGTCCTCTCTGAGGCTTCTCCTACCTCTCTACCAGAATGCTCTTCTGCCACTGCACATTCTGAATCTGGCCCTGCTCTCCTCCCTTTACCCGCCTGGCCTGAGTCACCAGCATCCCTCACCTGGACAATGGTAACGGCTTCCTGACTGGTCTTGGGGCAGCCACACTGACCTCCCCATCCCCTGTCTCCACAGTACTGTAGTTAGAACACCTGTCTTTTTTTTTTAAAGACTTTATTTATTTGATAGAGAGAGAGATCATAAATAGGCAGAGAGGCAGGCAGAGAGAGAAGGAAGCAGGCTCCCTGCTGAGCAGAGAGGCGGATGCGGGCCTTGATCCCAGGACCCTGAGATTATGACCTGAGCCGAAGGCAGAGGCTTTAACCCACTGAGCCACCCAGGCGCCCCAGAACACCTGTCTTAAAATGTAGTCCGACCAGTCACTCCCCAGCTCAAACCCTCCCACACTCCCAGCTTGCTCAGTGTCAAAGCCGAAGTCCATTTATGGCTCTTAAAGACCAGCAAAGCCTGGGTGGCCTCTCTGACCTCTCCTGCTCCTTAGTCCACATGGAGGTTTCTCAAACCTGCCAGACCTGGGAAACACGGAGGCTGACTATCTCTCCCAAGATCATGCAGCCTTTAAGGACACAGCTGGGATTCAGAGCCAGTCCATCAGGCTTTGGGGTTTGCTGTCCGCCCCTGGGCATGTAAACCACCTCCTTTTTCTCTGGACAGCAGCTACCTGTTACTGATGAGGATGTGGAGGTCCTCGGGTGGGACGGCTGTCCAGGGGTGATTTGGCACATATGGCGGGTGGGGGGGGGATGGACTTTGAACTCCAGGGCCTGAGCTCTTCCTGCTCACTGGCTCTCTGTGGCCAGGCTTCTGGTAAGCACATCCCCCACCATGGCAGGAAGAGGATTGGCCAAGGCATGGCTGACTGGGGGTGTAGGAAGCGTCTGACGACCAGGCTCCGTCCCAGGGGGAGCCTTCGTTGCCGAGTGGCTGTGAGGGCAGGAGGACCCAGGACCCTAGGACTAACTCCTTCTTGCCTCAACTCTGGGTCCCAGACCAGAGCGTTACAGCTTGGTCTGAGCAGCTTCTGGAGGCCCTCCTGAGGTGAGGTCCCGGAGAGTGTCTCATGCTGCTTGTTTGCTGCTGGGACTGCTGCAGTAGTTCTCAGAGCTGATACCTACACAGCAGCCAGAAGGAGCTCTTAATCTTCATGCTGCTCCCCTGCTTGAAATCATTCGGTGGTTTCCTGCTGCTTTGAGGATAAAGCCCCAACTTCTCCGAAGCTTCCACTGGGCTCTGCCTGCCCTCTGGCTCATCACCTACCATTGACCCCACTCTGAACTCCAGCTGCCCTGCCCTCACCTTCTCCCCCAGCTTATGCCTGGAGCCCCTTCTGTTCCTCCTTCTCTTCTAATTCTGCTCAAATATCCTCTCCTCTGACCAGCCTTCCCAGACCACTCTGTGTGGTCAAAGATCTCTTGGTGGCTGACGAGGAGAAAGGCTGGAGAGGATAGGAATAATGCACAGACCTTTAGGGAGTAA
>PITA01026856.1:0-21949 GCA_004023965.1 Spilogale gracilis
ATTATGCTGAGTGAAATAAGCCAAGTAGAGAAAGTCAAGTATCACATGGTTTCACTTACTTGCGGTGCATGAGGGGTAACCTGGAGGACAGTGGGAGAAGGAAAGTAAATGGGAAGTAGGGTAATCCAGGGAGAGAAATGAAACATGAGAGACTTTGGACACAGAAACAAACTGAGGGACTTGGAGGGAGGGGGGTGGGGGATGGGAGAGCCTGGTGGTGGGTACTGGGGACACCTATTGCATGGAGCACTGGGTGTGGGGAATGGGCAGTGAACCTTGGAACACTGGGAAAAATAAAATAAATTTAAAGTAAAAAGAAAAAAAAGAGGGAATCAGAATCCAAATGTAATAGCCAGTAATTGTGGAATACATTCCTTTCAAGGAAAGGAGTTTAAAGCTGGTGAATAAGGCCATGCATGACCTTGGAGTCAGAAGGCCCTTGGTTTAAATCCCAGCTCTCTTACTTAACCAAGTATTTGACCTCGTTCAAGTTACTGAACCTTTCAAAGCTTCCATTTCCTTATTAAAAAAAGAAAAAGTTTAATGAACCACCTACCTCAGAGGGCTATCATGGGGATTAAATGAGATAATACCTGTAAGACGATTTAGCACAGCGGCTGGCGCTGAGAATGTGCTCAGAATAGGCCAAGCCAGCAACAGGAACAGGAAGTGCGGGACATCCACAAGGTGATGCGGGTGGAGGCCACCAGAGGCCCGAATGAAGGGCTGGCAGTTTGGAGGAGAGCTTGCTGGCCAAGTCACTGCTCCATTTCCGCCATCCCAACTGTCAGCACTGTCAAAGCTGGGATCCCAGTGAGAGAGCCTCTCGACTCTTAAATATTCAACCTGATGACACATTCTCTTGCGGTACCTGACAGCAAGGAAGCAGTTTTGTTCTTGTGTTAATTAGTTCAGCAAAAGTTTCAGTGCCTACTGTGAGCACGGCAACTCCAGGTCCTTTGGGGGACCCTTAAAGTGTAAGAAATAGTCCAGTCTTTGGGTAGTCAAATATTTAGTTAAAAAAACCAAGTTGCAGGAATAAGAAATTTAAATAAAAATAACAATCTCCCCTGAGCTGAAAAGAACACCTACATTACCTTCCCTTGCACCTGGAATACACTAGCATGTATTCTAGAATACTTTAAGATGGAATTTATTACCTGTATAGCTCATATACAAATATAAATAATTGATCTAGTTGATTAAGAATAAGAATTCACAGTAATAAAAAAGAATTTTAAAAAACAAGACACCATAGTAAAAATAAGAAGGTCACCAGTATGATCATTTTTATGGAAAAGCAGCATTTCAAAGTGGTTCAGAGAATGAGCTGTGAGCCCACATTCCCTGTGTTCAAATCGTAGTTCTACAAGCTGCTGGTGGTCTGAACCTGGGCAGCTTATTTAACCTCTCTGTGCTTTAGTTTTCTTGTCAATAATGGAATTAATCAGAGTAGCTATCCCCTCAGTTCAATGTGAGGATACAAAGATAAGTCTCCATCCTCAAAGAGCTGGAGGCAAACGTGTTAATACTAATTTTTCATACTCCCTGATAAGAACAGTGGGATCAGGTAGAAGAGCCATGACAAAGCAGGGGAATGAGTGACTTTCCTGCTGGGTCAGGAAGGACTTCACTGGGAGGTAACATTTGATTTGGGACTTTAACAGTGTGGAAGTGAAGGCTGAAAGGGCATGAAAGGAATCCCAGGAAGAAGAGCAGCAGGTGCAAAGGCTCAAAGCATAAAATAGAAGGGCCTATTTGGGGACAGGCAAGAGCTCTCAGGGGCCTGCAGCAGGGTTTCTAGAGTGGACAGGTGAAATGTACCAGAAGAAAGAGAACTGTGTCAGGCTGGGGATGGTGCCAGGAGTCTGGATTTCATGTGAGGGTTGTGGGGATTCAAGGAGGATTTCCACGTAGACACACAAAGTTAGAGGGAAGGAGGCTGCTCCTGGAGTGTTTCTAAACAGGTAGCCAAGAGAAGATATTTTAAAATCAAGGACGGAAAGTAAACCTTTGATATCAGTGCGCCCCACTGCACATAATTCCCATATGTCCTCCCTCTGTTTCATCTTCCCTTCCTCAACCTTTATCGGGCAAATTCTGCATTAGACGTTCCCTTCAAAACACTATGAGGGAGACACTGAGGGGTAGGTTGTGAAGACACCCAAAACCATGTTTAAATCATATTTTTGTAACTCAAATCTCTTTTTGTTCATTTGAACAGCTGAAGGTGAGGGCTTTTAGGAAGATATGTTTCCCAGAAGGTAAGTCCCCACCTAATGTATGTGTTCTGCAAGTGTGGACTTTTAGACACTTGCCCTGAGGTCTCACTTTTTCTTCCTGTCTTCACGGGCTGGGTATTTGATATGCTTTTTGAAGGACTTTATTCCCAATACAAAATCTCCTACCGATGCGCAGATCTCAGATCATTAAAGAAGCTTTGAACACAGGAGAGAAGGTGAGAGGTTAGGGGAGAGAAGAGCAAATAAGAGCAACGAGTGGTAGTGGACCGTCCATCAGCCCCGGAGGACTGGCAAGCTGCCGGCCTCGCCAGGAGAGCAGAGAGGGCCACCTGGGCCAGTTCCTAAAGAGGCAGACACCTAACAGGTTTAAACCACAGCATGCTAACAACTTGCTAAAAAATAGTCAAGATAGTTATTAGTTGGCACAGAGGCCCCCCAAATTCTTTTACTAAATTCAAATTTCATGGCTGTTTAATTTGTAAGCTGAAGTCAGTCTAGCAAGTTATAAATACCGCTGGATTGATATGTGCTGGGAATATTCATGTGTTTATTCATTTATCCATTTGTTCATTCAAAAAAAAAAAAAAACCTACTGAGTCTCTACAATGAAGAAGGAACTTTGGCAGACCTTGGTAAGGACACCAGTGCCATACAACATAAAGATGGGCAAGAACTGGTATAATAATTGAGAAAGGGCAGTGCTGATTATTACCCTAACTAAGGACAGGCCGCACAAGGTGAAACTCCAAGCACGAAGACAGAGGAACAGTAAGCAGTGGGGTGAGTTTAACCCAGAAGCAGCCCACACTGATGGGTGAACGTGCAATAGACAATGAGCCACGATGCACTGATATTGTTGGGCACAGTTTGCACACTGGCTCAGGGATTCATTTAGAACCATGCTGGAGCTCTCCCTATAGGGGTGACTTCCTGAGCTTGCTGCAGGGTTTAAGGTCACTGGGAAAGCTGGAAGGTGTGTGCGGGGTGCACAGAGGCTCCGAGGTGGGATTCCCAGGTTCACTGTCTTTAGCTCTATGACTTTGGGCATGCCACTCCCTTTGGTCCTGAGGTTATCAGGTCCCTAAGTCCCTCTGATTCTGCATCTTGCGACAATAGAAGGGTTTCCTGTGATTTTCAACAGGAGGGAAATCATATGGCCATTGAAATGGAAGAGCTAAGAGCCAACAGTGGGAATCACTTCCATTTTTGAAAAGACAACAAAACTCTCATTTCTACCAGATAGACGAAATGAAAGGGGATAGTAACTGGACATGAAAAGGTCTGAGAAGCCCAGTCAGGTCTAGGCTCCTCTGGGTGCTTCTGCCATGTGTACCCCACTCAGGGCTGAGGGCACCTTGTGGTTAACAATGACCCAGGAGGGTACACCTTAGAGCCGCCTTACAGGGAGGCCGATTTTTAATGAAGTCCTTTTGGTCACTTTAGGATGGACTGACTGCCCTTGGTTGAAGATCAATTACATGTGTCACTTGAATCTAAACCTCCCCACAACCCTATGCCTAGATAACATTAACCACATTTTATATGCGAGGAAAATGAGGCCCAGAGTTGTTAAGAAACACACTTAGGGTCTCACAACGACTAAATGTTAGCGGGAATTTGAACCCAAGTCTTTCAGTCAACTGCTTTCCCTTAAACAGCCTTCCTTCCTCATGGATGCAAGGGATACAGATTGATGCTTTAATGTTTGGACTTCAAAACGGTGACAGAAAAAGTGAGAGGCTTCCTTAGGCAAAGGTTTAAGAAAAGAACTCAGCAGATGGTTTCCTTCTTGATTTTGTCTAGCCAGCCCTGGGTACAAGCAGATAGTGGCCCAATGTAGGATTAAGAAGTCACAGAACCTGTTGACAAAAATTCAGAATGAATATGCCATGAGGGCTGCAACTGTGGAAAATCTCCATGAACTCAGAACTAAAAACGAGCTTCTATGTTTGACATCAATGTGAGAATTAAGCTTCTCTAAGAAGGGACAGGAGGCTAAAACCAGGATTCAACAAATGGAATAGCCAAGAAGGTCCAATAAAGCAAATGCAAGACCTTACAAAAGTTTCAAAAAAAAAAAAAAATTCCCGGACTGTATTTCTCAAACTTGGAAATTATTACATTTCCCAAGTAATAAAACTGACAGTAAAACATTATTTTTCCAGCCATGGTTATATAATAAGTGGAATGTGTTTGTTTTTATAAGCACCATTTTAAAAATAATCAAAGTTATCAGGGGGCAGTTCATTGTCAAGCCAGGAATTTGCGTGAAGGACATCCAGTGTAAAGAGTGACTGGGGTCCGGGCTGGGGCTGGTGGAAGCTGTCCCTCTCCACCGGGCTCATCAGAGGCTTGCTGTGGCTTAAAGAGGTTTGCAGGTGGTTAAGCAGTGATCTTGGAACCCCTGAGGGTTCCTTTTGACACCTACTATGGGTCCACATTCTCCTCACCTTCGGATTGGTGTCTCCTCCCCATTGCCCAGGGTTAGCTCCTGCTTATATCTTTCAGTAAGAACTCAGTGGGGCGCCTGGGTGGCTCAGCTGGTTAAGCGTCTGCCTTCAACTCAGGTCATGATCCCAGAGTCTTGGGATCCAGCCTCGCATCAGGCTCCCCGCTCAGTGGGAGCCTGCTTCTCCCTCTGCCTTTCCCCCTCCCCCTGCTTGTTCTCTCTCTCTGTGCCAAATAAATAAAATCTTAAAAAAAAAAAAAAAAAAGAACTCAAGTAGCAAGTAACCTTCGTGCCTCAGAACTACCATGACCTGCAGGGAGCGATTCACTTACACCACTGTTCCATCAACCTTGCTTTTATCCAGTTTAACCCTTGGCTATATGACCTCTCAAACACACAGAGTCAGTCAGATACATCTTCAATCATGATTCAACTTTGGGCCAGTGAATTAATTTAAGCCTTACACTCCTTATGGGTAAAATGGAAACAGACAAGATACCTTACAGAAATTGCCGAGGCTTGCAGGAAGTAAGAGCCACCAAGTACCTAGCGCGCTCCCTGACTGCAGATAGGTACACTGCTGTCACCATCATCACCGTCATCATTATCATTATGCACAGTAATCCTGACCTCCCAATAACAGAATTAATAAATTGGGAAAAGAGTCTGTGTCCTATATTTCTCCTATGTTTCTGGCAGTATTTACCTAGCAAAGGGCCCATAAGACATCACGTGGCCAATCAATCTGTGTTTCACGAGCCACACTGTGTTTGTAATGGGGGTGAGAGAGACACACACAGAGCCACATCACTAATACTACAACTTGAAGTAGAAACAAGATCGTGTGTTCCCTTTCCCCCAGTCTCCATAAGACACATTCTACAATTTTTTGAATATGATAAATAAGAGGATGCAATTTTTATGATTTGAGGAGTCACAGCAGAAAAGAGTTATTTATTATTCCATTTCCAGAAAGTGGAACACAGAGAAGGAGGTGTTTAACTGTAAGTGTCTTTAATTCTCAGATACTATGGGGATAAAAGATGATAAGCTAAAACCACTCAAAGTCTTCCGTGTGGATGTCAGAATCACAGAAGATCGGGGCTGGAAAGATCACTTACTGGATTCTACCACGGCACTAATGAGGAAGGGGAGGCCCCCGCAGTGACTCTGCGCTGTTGGTGAGGCACTCCCAGGGTGGACCCCTGCACCCTGCTCCTTGTCCTCAGTCACTAAAAGCAGCTAGCGCTTCTGTGCTATTTGCCTGCACTGGGGCTTGACTTCCAAACTTCTCTGCCTATTTTGCCTAATGATCGTAAAGTCCCATTAGGCGATGCGATGAAATGAGATGGGGACTGAGTGAGGTCAGCAGACTTCTGCCGAACAATCTGCAATTTGCTTTTGATAGTAACTTTGGGAGAGAAAAAGCAAAGGTGGGCTGCTGACATTAATAAAAGTCACTGGTATTAAGAGAACAGATCAGACTATCGTCTACTCTTTGAAAGGAGAACTGGTGATGGTGTCCTTAGCAATGAGGTGGCATTGGGCCACCATATGAATAGGTGATGGAGCCACCTCCTTGTCTCTGTCACCAGTGGGAAACTATGCCCAGGGCCTAAAATCACCTCTCCTTGCAAAAGACCCCTTCTTCTGAGGGGGTTCCTAGATGCCCACTCATAATGGCCTAAGTGTTCATTATGATACAAAACTTTGGCATTTCAGGTTTTTTTTTTTTTTTAAAGATTTTATTTATTTATTTGACAGAGAGAAAGATCACAAATAGGTGGAGAGGCAGGCAGAAAACAAGGGGGAAGCAGGCTCCCGGCTGAGCAGAGAGCCTGATGCGGGCCTCAATCCCAGGACCCCGAGATCATGACCTGAGCCGAAGGCAGAGGTTTAACCCTCTGGGCCACCCAGATGCCCATTTTTTTTTTTTTTTTTTTTTAAAGATTTGACTTAGCGTTTCAGGTTTTTGATGGTGAAGGAAGTCCTGGTGCTCCTCTTCTTGCAGAGAGAGCAGGCTGGGGTCCTCAAGCAGGACCCATTTGGCAGATTCCTCAGTTTTACCCTCTGTGGCCTGTATTTCCTGGTAGGTGGGGTCCAGGAGATGGGTGCCTCATGTCTGTGGTAGCCATCTCTCATTCTCCTCCTGGTCCTTCTGGAAAACGGTGCCCTGCCTGGGACTCTGTTTGTGGCTGTCCCTCTTCCCGTTTGCTCCCACCTCTCAAAAGCATGGTGCATCAACTGGTTATGGTGAAAATCAATTCTGAGTCCTTTAAGGTCCACGTTAAGCCCCCAGAGCCAGCTCTTTTTATACGGAAGCCTTCCCAGGCTGGACCTGGTCTAGTGACCATTTGCAAGGAAACAAAGGAAAAGAAGCGAGGCTCATGATGGCAGCTTTTGGAGATGGGTACAGCGACTCCAACAGAGGGGAAAAAATTAAAAGATGATATTTCTACAAAGCTATGAAGGAAGCCTTCTTCTCCTTGAACAATAAAGACTCCCGCTAATTTTAACCAGAGTCAGCTCTGAAAAACCTGTAGTTGACTGTGAGTCACTGGCCCTCCAGGGACTAGGAGGTGGGACGTGTGTGCGCACGAGAGCGCGCAAGCACGCACACCGGTGTGGATAATCTCACAGTGCCCAGAGCCCTGGAGATCCTGGAACACTTCAGTAGCACAGGCCAGATTCATTAAAAACCCTGGCTACAGGCCAGCAGTTAAAATTGAAGCAGCATATTTATTGCATTTTGTTCAAATAAATCTGAAAACGTGTGAATCATATTCCTTGGAGAGATGGGGAGAAGAAGTAAACAACATCAGGCTAATACTTACAAGCCGTGGCGGAGAGAGAACAAAGGTACGGAAGGCTCCCCCGCTCCAGGAACTCTGCGAGATGCTCTGTGAGATGCAAGGTGGGGGCTGGGGGGCCACTCTCTCCTGCCACTTTCTCCACTGGCTCCGTGCTGGCTTGGGGACCATTTTAGGGCAGGTGGCTCTGTCCTCTGCCCTGGGCCTCTCGGTTGCACCCGGCATATTCTGCCCTGCTCTGAGGGCCTCTGTTGTCCCCCAGATGCTGCTGCTGCCATCCTGCTTTCGAATGGCAGCTGCAGAAATTAAATTCAATTTTGGGCTTTCCTAAAATAGTATATGGAGGGGAAAATCTCCCCCATCCCCACCAGCCTAGTTCATAGGAAGCTTGGCAAGAGCTCAATTATTTGCCTCTACAAAGCAAAATAAGTAGCTGGTCAGCTTCATCACGCCTGGGCTGTATTTTCTTTTGTTGTTGGATATCTTTCGGTAATGCTCTGAGGGGCTGTCTGTGTTAGGGAGTAACTTCCTGGTGGGTGCACACTGTGGGTCTTGGGTTCCTTAAGCATAAACGATCATAATTCTTTTTGTGTGGTAATTGAGGACTGAATGAAAAAAATGCCTTATATAGACACCTAACTCAACCATATAATATTGCCCTCATCAAATGTCAAATCTCACGTTCTCTCGATCGAAGAGATGATTTATGAGTGTCAGTATGTATACATACCTATTTATTCTGCTTGGTTCAAGCCAAGATTGTTTCTAAGGCAGAATTTTGCAAACCGACTCCCTCCCTCATTGCCTTTCATTCTATATGTAGTTGTGTTGGTTGTTGGTGGGCAACGCTGATATATGCAGATGAACAGGTGTAAGTTGTGATCTACTGCTCCTCTTTGACTTTGCACAAACATGGCTGTTTGTGCCCTCTGAGTCTTGCGACAATTCTAGACAATGTGAACAGGCCTGGGGGCCTGGGTGGGCGGTGGGAGGCATGCTGTGATCACCCGGAGAAAGTCAGGTATATGTCTGTTGTATTTTAAGGCCTTTGGAAAGGTAAGAATTCTTCTTAACAGCATGCAAGGGTAGAGTCTTAGGTAAAGGTTTCATGGGGACAGTGGGAAAGACAGCTCAAGACCCAGGCATCTAATAAATACAGCTGGGAGAGGGACCAGGTTTCTGAATTGGGGCCAAAGGGTGAGATGACCTAATAGTGCCACTTTAACACCGTATTTGGCTCAGACCACCCAGAGAGTGGAAATGACCCTGGAGAAGTTCATCTCATGCAAGCACTTTAATGCCTGCACCATCGTGGTGCTGAGGCCCATGCAGCTACTTCTCTGGTCTGGCCAGGTTCTTAGCCATTCCTTCCCACTCACTCTCTATGCCTTGAATCAAGGAAAACCTGCAGGGAGGTGATTCAGCTTCCAGAAGCTGCTTCCCATGCTCTAGAATGCTTGGGCACTGATCAGGGAATGCCTTATGCCAAGGCAGAGAGGCCAGAGAAGGCATGCCCCTAGGTGTTTGAGGCATGCACTCCAGTTTCTGAAGCTCTTTATCTCACAACTGTGCTCATAACATTAATGGCAAATACTTCAATTGCATATGCACTATTACTAAAACACTCTCCAAGACCTTTACGTGTATTAATTCATTTCATATTGACAACAAACCTAGGTGGAAGGGATATTATATTTATTCCCATTTTACAGAAGAGGAAACTGAGACAAAGAAAGAGTAAGCAATTCATCCAGTTACCAGCACAACTAGCAGGTGGGCAGGGTCAGAATTCGAACACATGCTATCTGGCTTCAAAGACTTAACCATGAAACAATGCCACACAATCCCGGTTTCTTGGATACCTGACCCTCTTAAGAACTAAACACTGGGTTCCCTTTATGTTTTATTTTCCTGAGTGTGTGCAAGGAGAAAATTCAATAAGTAGCTAGTAGACCAGGTGATAAGAGGAAGCTACACCAACTTTGCCAGTTAAATGAGAGCATTATTTATTAACTTATTCCTGTCTATATCAACCATGCCTTTGCTTGGGTGGGCTTCAACTGCAATGTGCCACCCTGAGCCAACAGCAGGAGGACGTACCCTGAATAACTTTTCCCGTGATGTGGTGAATGTGCCCGGATTCGTCAGCACAGCCCCTCCTTTGCTCTTTCGGTGCAGAATGAGGTCAGTGTGAGGGGAAGGCAGTGGCCAGTGAAGCCGACCAGAACTACCAGGGTGACATGGGAACGAAACCGATTCCTCTGAGTCTTTAAATCTCCGCTCCTTGCCATGGACTGTATGAAGTCCAGTGGTTGCTTAACGGGTGGCTACAGTCTGCACTCACTAACTCTCTCAGCCCGCATTCTGGCTGCTGACTGCACAGCACACGCTGGCGTTCCGTGCCCCTCCCACTTTGGAGAATTGGAGTCCCAAAGCTCAGTGATTCATTCTGCTGTGCTGCCTGGGAATTTAGAAAAAAAAAAAAAAAATTCTGCCAAACATCATTTGCTTGTTGAATGAAAGAATGAATGGATTATTGAATTAAGGCAGAACCTGAGAGGAAACCAAGCTGTTTAAACACATCTGCGTATTCCCAAGTGTCTTGGACACCACAGGCCTTTTCTGGAAGCAAATTTAAAAAACGAGCAGGGAGAAGCCTGGTGGGTGAGTGGTCTGTCGGTGACAACCATTATACCTTTGGACTACACAGCACAACTCAGGCTGCCCTACTGACGGGCCCAGGGCAAGTGCATCGAGTGACTGCTACTCCCAATCAGATACGGTCCAGCCCCAGAAACAAATATCTTCAGACACCCACTGGGCTGGGGCAACCAGATTTTCACAGACCTCCTCATGAAATGACTGATCAAAGGTAAAACAGGTAGGTAGGGCTGAAGCCCAAGGAGGTGAGCTCGTGGGACTTCCCAAGCCATCTTGACCCCCTGGAAATGGTAGTGGGGTCAGGGCACCTACTCTCTATTATGAAGATATCTGTAAAGATGCCCATGGTATCCTTTCAACCAGAAGCTGTCTGAGCTGGTTGTGTGCTTGACGGAAGCCATTGTCATGCCTACTGTAAGCGCCAGCCCCATTGCTACCATCTGGGATTGCAATGCCACTTGTACTAATCATGTTTTTTTATTTTCTGTGTTTTATGATGCTTTGACATTTGGGGACTTACAGATCCTGGAGAGACTGCCTGTCCCAGGGCTAGCTGATTCCTAGGTACAGCACACGACTTCCCGGACCGTGTGCCCATCATGTGCAGATCCGTCAGTCCCAGAGCTCATATTCTCCACAGATACCGTCTATGGAGCTAGGCAGGCTGAGCCACTCTCCCAGCACCATACCAGCACCCAAGAGCTAGGTACCAGGCAACTTGGGGCACTCTCTACACCCCAGATGCTGCTGAAATCACTCAAGCCAGCCAGTACCAATCGGTCTACTCCACCTTGACTATTCCTTCCCGTGCAGACCGCAGTGAAGGCCTTTGCCCTCCTGTTTCTTGACACAAGGGCTTACATGCCAGGCATGGCAAGATGGCCTTCCTGCTTCTGAGGGATATGTGACCATAAACTTCTTCCTTCACGATAATCTTTTTCCCGTGTGTCTCACCAAGCCCAATGAAAACAAACCCTGAGTGCATTTTCACAACCAAGACTCATGCCGGTCACTAAACCTCTCAGCTCCCCACTGGATCATGCTGGGGAATTAAGAAGAGGTCACTCTCTTACCATTCCTGGATGCCTTAATATAAACTGGGATATTTACTTTTTATTTTATGCCAAGATATTTATTTCACTGGGGGCCTTATTTTATTTTATTTTTTAAAAGTTTACAAGTGTTTCTAACAACAGTACCTGCAGCCGCAGAGACAAAAACTAGCAGGTATAAACTAGTACTATGTGTTAGGCATTTTCCATGGATTACTGTCTTTACTTCACACAAGCGCCACCTGTGGTCTCCAGGGAAGAACGGATTGCCCAGGACGACACAGCTGGACAGAAGTAGCACTCAGACCTCAGCTGTCTGGCTCCTGAGGCCACACACAGGGCCGGTGCACACTGAGGAACACCTGTGCCTGGGAAGTGGCATTTCAGGAAAGCCCTGGGATCTAAAAGGTATGGCCCTAGGAGGGGGCTGAGCACAGAACAGCCTGCGAACCAGCTGTTGGTCAGCAAGCAATTTGCTACCTGGATCCCGAGAGAGAAAGAGATTGTTACCTATATATAAATCAAGTATGACACTGAGCACACTGTTCAGTTCAGCCTTTTGATTTATTTTTTTTCCAAGTAAGTCTTTGTGGATGCAGGCAACGGCGATTTCCATGAGGGCACCATTTCCTTATTTCGCTGTCGCTCATCAGCAGGGAATGCAGTCCCTGCTGTAAAATGGCACGTGTGCCCTTCACTCTCCGGGCACCTGGGGTTGCACCGTGGGTATCGCGGCACGTACAGAGACTTGTCTATATGGTCTTGCTGGTTTACCTATGCAACCACTGACCAAATCTTTATTAGGTACCTGAACCGTGTTGCACACTAGGGTCACAACTCACATCCCTGCTCGACACTGGAACACAGTACCTCGAATAGTACAGCCCCGGTCCGACCAAAGGAGACTCCTCACTTACGATTTATGTTTTCATGTGTGCAAAGCTTACCACCAGCTGACTATAGGACCTCTAATCCTAGAATTGGGCTGCATATATCTGCGGCACCCCCACAGCACCAGTGTCAGCAGAATGTCTGACTTGGTCACATGAAGTTCACATGTAATTCTTTAGCATCCAGTTATAAAATTAACATTTGCTTTTTAAAATTACAATCTTGGGACACCCAGGTGGCTCAGTCAGTAAGTGTCTGTCTTCGGCTCAGGTCATGATTTCAGGGTCCTGGGATCGAGTCCCGCATGGGGCTCCCTGCTCGGCAGGGGGCCTGCTTCTCCCTCTCACTCCCCCTGCTGGTGTTCCTTCTCTAGCTGTGTCTCTATCAGATAGATTAATAAAATCTTAAAGAAAATGAAAAAAATAAAATTACAGCCTTGCCAACACTACTGTATCATATACCTAAGATTTTCTAAGAAGGTAAAACTTATGTTAAATGTTCTTATAAAAACAACAACAACAACAACAACAACAACAACAGTGAAATAATGGTAAAGGGGGTGGGAGGACCTTTGGGAGCTGATGACTAAGTCTGTGATGATCACAGTGGTTTCAATGGTATATATTTATCCCCAATAATAGCAAATTGTATACATTGCATTTGTAGTTTTTTACACGTACACTATACCTGAATAAAGTGGTAAAAACAAATAAGCAAACAACTTGTTATAAGGCCTAAAAAAAAAAAAGAAATAAATGAGAGCTTTGCCTTCCTTTGGATTCTAGTCTGAATCCACACCAGCTGTGGCAGCCATGACTGTTTTCATCTAAAACGAGTAGGACCCAACTCTGTCAGGTCATTGTGAGGAGTAAGTAAGTAATGCACACATTGGAATTAGGATAGTGTCCGGCACGCAGCGAATGCTCACCTAATGTTCACTAGTATTATTGCTCTGGTTGTTATTTTCAGTAGTTCACTGGGAACGAAGAAGGAGGGGACGAGTCCCAGGAATGGGGGTCTCTTGGTAATGCCCATGAGAACCATCAGGGATGCAGGCTGTCTCAGGATCTCGTTTTGATAAACTTCTGGGCTACCTTTGTGTGTACTCAGTTATTTGTTTAAGGAATGAAAATACATTTTAACATCTGCCAAATGCCAAAAAATGTTCTAATACAGATCACTGTCAAGTTCCTAAAAAGTTACAGAAAAAAGTGACAGGAGCATGTGTGTGTGTGTGTGTGTGTGTGTGTGTGTACACATAAGAAATTTTGGGATTATCAGCTTTTATGGATTTCATAGGCTCAGGCTTCCTTCCATATTGAGAAGAATTGGAAGTAAGCAGTCTACTAGAACGCAAATTTATCAATATGCTGGCAAAAAGAGCACCAGACAATCTTTAATCTGAGTACTCTGGGGCCCAGGGTAAGCCTCCTTTGATGCCCCACTTAGCCCTAATCTCCAGCAGATACATCAAGTCATGAGCAGACTAAGTTGCTGGAAGCAGGGAGATGGGGACCTGTATGCAGGGAGGGAAGCCCATGGCGAAGACCGTCGTGGTGAAGGGGACAAGATGCCTTTCTAACTTGGCTTCTTTCCTTTCCTCCTCCTCCTCCTGCCGTGTTCAGGAACAGAGCCTCGGAGGCCAGTAAGTGTGGTTAACAGGCATTGATCTGTGTACCAAAGAAAGACCACAACCGATCGGAGGAAAAGACATGTGATTCAACAGTTCACTGGCAACTGGAAACAGAAACACAGGGGCCAGCAGGAGGCTGGAGCAGCAGGCCGGCTGGAAAGGATGCAGCACGGAGCCTCAGAAGACCTGACTGGGAGTCCCAGCTTCGTCATACGGGCCACACAACAGGCGAGTGACTCTCTGGGCCTCAGTTTCTACACGGAACAGACCAGGTTAGCCATCCCTAATCTATCTCACTCATGATTTCCTAGAGAGCCCTGCCGAAAATCCCAGGTGGGAGCATTTCTGTGAAACCTACAAACAGAAAGTTGGATTATCACGTGGCTGGAAGCAAAGTCCTCCTGGAGTCATAAACATATTAGCCAAGGGCCTGAGCAAGTCCATGAATAATAATGAATGGGATGAAATAATGACAACAGAAACCCCATAACCCTCAAACATGAAACCGCACCCAGCACGTTGCCATCTTCCATACCCTCTAAAAACCACCGATACCACTGAGCCACCTACTGAGGTCATATTACGCCCCATAAAAACAGGCACAATCACGATCTTCCACCGTGGGGGGACACAGCTCCAGTCCACGGTGCGAGCCCCACGCCCTGGAGACAGAGGCCATTTCTCGGAGCAGAACCGTGAACCTGGCACACACCTGGGTTGCCAAGGGGATCCTGGCAGCACGCACTTGCTGCTGCAGCTGCGGACCGAGCCTCCCGGTTGGCAAACACCAAAAAGCATTTTGTGAGGTTGGCTGCGGGGCCCGGTGTGGAGAGCGAAGCTGCTTCTGGCGCCCTGCAGGGACGGTTGGCGGCTGTGAGGAAACACAGCTCTTCTTGTGGCCTCCCTTCTGAGAACATGACTTCTGAGGGGCCCTCATTAAAAGGAGTGTTGCCACCGCAGGGCAAGGTGGCACAGACGCCTGCCCAGTCTCCTCGTTTCTCGTCTGAGGAAGCGGGCTCTGGGGCCGAGAGGACACTGGCTGTTGTGCCACCTCGCCTCTCCCCTCTGCCATCACAGCTGCGGGGGCCATGGACGGGCTCCAAACCCAACAGGGACAGCCAAGAGGGGAGGCGGGCCTACTCTCCTCCTCCACAGCTGGCTGACCTACTCAAGGATGGGGGCTGTTCTTTGGGGCTTATCAGGCAGTCAGAGCCTTGCCTTTAGCTGGGAGAAAGAGAATCGGGGAATTGGGGATTTCTGTTTGCTCCCCTTTTCCTCTCTTGGGGTGTGCATTATCGTCCCCATTTTCCCGAGGAGGACATGGAGGCTTGGCTATTTCAAGTATTCTGCCTGGGGTCAGAGCTAGTAAACAGTTGGAGCCCAAATGTGGTCAGTCAGACTCCACAGTCTTTGCTCTTGGAACCTCCTCAAGCTGGTCTTTGGGAGAGAAACAGGTTGTGATTGATTTTTAGCATCATCACCTCCCTGAGAGCAGATTCTGAGCTGCCCTTCTGGGAAGTACGTGTGGATTTAATCCTGATAGGTAGGTGGAGGGAGAAGCAAACACTTGAGTAAAAACTTCCATCAGACCCCTGATGAATATCCCTGGTCCCTGATCATAGCTACAGACCCGTCACTTTAGGACCGGCCTCAGACTAGACTCATCAGGCTCTCGGTGAGTTATCACTGAGACTTTATACCTACAAAATTGCTAAAGTCATTAAGCTATGAGGCCATTAGACTGAGGTGGCTTTAATGCCTATGAAAGCAAACCCAAATGTAACTCTAAAATGCCTCAAGGCGAAGAAGAAATCAAAACCTAAGGACAACCAATCACAAACAGCCAACTAGCTTTCCCAAATAAGGTAACTGCTTAAGCTAGAGACAATCAAATAATTTCCTTTCTTTGCTTCTGTATAAAAGTATTTCCCAAGGTCCTGTGATGGAGTGCTCCTTTAACCACTTCTGATTAGGTATTGCTCAATTCAAATTGATTTTTGCTTAAATAAACTCTTGAAAAATTAGTAAGCCTAAGTTTAACTTTTAACCTACTCAACCCCCAAGAGGTTAATGAAGAAAACTAGGGATGAGATAGAATTTGGTTTATGTTGCTGAAACTACAAGAAAAGGTGTGTGTGTGGGGGGGACACAAAAAAATCAAATACTGATGCCCAGAGAGCTAACCTGAACGTTTCCAGAGCCTTATGGCTTATACAAATGAAGTACTGTGGGTTTCCCATGAATTCATGGGGAGTTTCAAGAATCAGTTGAGACAATGTGGAGTTTTGATAACTTAGGAGCTCTGAAGGAGCCCTTGAAATGCCCTCAGCAAGCTTTGGACAGATTTTTGGATCCTTCCTAGAGAGAATCTGGGCAAATACTTGCCTTTTGGGATTTTTGAGACCTGAATTGATCATTTGCTCTGATCTTAGGAGGTCTAGCCATGGTTCAATATGAATGCCTTTTGAATTCTCATTTCAAAATCTGCTGGGTCATGTTGGATTCAAGCAATAGTTTGGCCTTAACAAAGACTTCATGGTCAAGCAACTTAACTTTAGAAGACAAAATTCTTCATTTTTGAGTGTCTTTGATGATCAATATCTTCAAGTTAAATATATGAATAAATCTTAATAATGGAAAAAATTCCTACCTATGAGGTAGGAAAGACTAGATGGGAGAGATCAGGACACTATGTCCAGATGCAAAGAATTTTTGTAAGGACATAAAGGCAAGATAGCTGGAAAGGAGTACAGAAACATCATCTTGATGTTCAAGCCAAGGAATGGAGGCTTTGTCTGGTAGACTCCTTGGAGTTGATGTAAGTTCTTAAACAGGAGAAAAATAGTCAAAGTGGATTTTTAAGCATTATTGAACATCTTTTCTTTATCTCATCAATCAGCCTTTAAAATGAGTACTGTTTTTGAGTAAGCATATTTAGAGGAAGGCAGAAGAAGACAAATGGAAAAGAATACTCACTTACTGCAGTATGCACTATGCAGGATAAAGAGATAATAACAACCACACAAAACAAATGTAATCCATTGACGGGAGTCAGCTGGAACTAGAAATAGATCCCAGAAAAGATGATGTGGAGCATGGCAGGTGCAGGCTCAGGAATGAGTTGGTGAGGATGGAACACTGACTCTTCTACTAATGGCACAGTTAAGTCACAGAGTTTTCTCAATTTTGCACTTTATAGGTGAGGAGGTATGTAACTGGTGGAAGTAGGGCATATTTGGTGAAAGTTTTAAAAATGATTTTCTTCCACAAAGTACCCCTCTGCTCAGCCTCTGGACACCAAAGCCTGGACAGACCATGTATTCACGACTCACACTGCATCTCTGATTAACCAACAAATTTGCTATGTGCCGCATGGTGAGTCTGGTATAACAGAGTCAGGCGAATACAAGATGATCCCTGTCCTCAAGACCTTACAGTTTAGTTGCTACTGTGGGTTGAATTGTGTTCCTCCCAGCAAAAGACATGTTGGAGTCCTAAGTAACCCCAGTGCCTCAGAACTCATGTGATCTTACTTGAAGCTAGAGCCTCCACAGAGGTTATCAAGTTAAAATAAGGCCATTAAGGTGGACTCAAATCAAGTCTGACTGAAGTCCGTATGAAAAACAGAAGTTTGGACAGAGACACATACAGGGAGAATGCTATAGGAACATGAAGGCAGATAATGAGGTGAAAGGAATTTAAGAGTTTGCCGGGAAGCCACCGGAAGCAAGGAGAGCAATGGATTCTCCCTTATTGCCCTCAGAAGGCACCAATCCTGCCAAAATTTTGATCTTGCACTGTATCTCCCAGAACTGTGAGACAGGACATTCCTCTTGGCTAAGCCACCCAACCTACGGTCCTCTGTTATGGCAGCGCCGGCAACACATACAGTGGCAGAGACTCAACACAACGACAAAGGACAACTGAAGGGCCATGGTGGCAGAAACAGATAAATATTAATTTGGGGTGCTGAGCAGAAGGGGGTTAAGAAAGTTTTAAAAACTTCACAGGGGAGAGAGAACTTGAGTCAGGCTCTGAATAGATTTTCAAGGGTATTCCCTGATTTGTGAGTCTGCAAAGTGGTTTTGCATTCTGTCCCCTCCAACCATGTTTAGGGTACTTGCATCCCTTCCCCTGAGTTTTATTTCAGACTCTTCTTTTATATAAAGTCCTTAGCCCAGATCCAGTGTGCATTTTTCTGGGAGCTGGTCTGGGTGGCTTAGAAGTTCTTTCTCAGTTTTAAGAGTCTAATGACTCTATAACTGGAACTCTATTTGAGGCCTCCTCTTAAAGCAGACCCAACTTTTGGCAGGTGGACTAAAGATTCTTCTGCTCAGTGTTCACATCAGAAATACCACTACTATGCTTCCTTTCACTTACTTGAACATTTTGACAGGCACCTTAATTTAGGGGATTTTTAAAGGTTTTGGAGAATTTCAAAGAAAAAAATGTAATTAGTACCCTGAGGTTGTGCACTCTTATAAATTTTTTTTGTTGTGTAGTGATGGTGATTGGTGTCTGTCTTATCATGACATTAGGTTTCATTTCTTTGCTGAGATGTTGTGGCAAAGCCCTTACGACACTTTGCAGATCACCAGGCTTCTACTCATTTACCTTTCAAATAGCAATCATAATCCATCAAATTCCTTTGTCTCACCTCAGTTATATTCCTGATATGTTCCCTGGCTATAATGATGGAGAAGTTTATCAGGATCATTCCCTCTATCAATGAGTGATGTTTAAAAAATGATATGAAGAGCTAGCCGAAGAAAACCATTCTCTTAATCTCAGCAGAAAAGTCAGAGAATTGAGCTTTATGGTTCAGAGGCTTGGCAAGGTCCAGCAGCAGAGAGAAGTATGTTCTCACCCTTGAGTGGAGCCCGTGATCTCACTGTCTGGGCAATGTAAGGAAATCTGTTACAACTGACTTGGGGCTTCTGCTATTTACGTCTACAAGAAGGAAGAGTGGTAAAAAATAAGGTGGTGAGGTAAGCCCCAGGTCAGATCTCAGGAGACCCGATTCTCATCTTGGCTCTCTTCTATCTACCCAAAGAGTTGACTAAATTCTCGAGATTTCTGTTTTCTCACAGGTAAGAAAACCAGAAAATATTTTTCTGCTCAAATATTCTCTGATCCTCTAACAGGCTCTGGCTATATGATAGGAGGTGGAGATTACAGAGGCATGGGCAGCAGAGATGTCCTATGTCCTCTGCACAGTGTGTGGGATGGGATGTGCCATGCCCATGTTTAAACGAGGGTGACGTCCACCCCAAACACAGGGACAGAGAAGATGAACTCGGATGCCGAGGGCAGCATCTACTTGGAACGTCCTGATTTTCATGGTATGAATGGGAGAGAACCACAGTGACCTGCCCGTGCGTTAAATCTCCCTCAAAGAAGGAGAGAGGTTTTCTGGTATTTTGCCAGGGTCATATTTACACTTAACACCATATACTGCTTTGATTCACCTGGTGAAACTTGTTCTAGTGTTTCTCAACTTCAGCACTCCTGATATTTGAGTCAAATAATCCCTCCCCCTTTTTTTTGTGAAGGGAGGTAGGCAGTCCTGTCTCTTGCAGCACAGTGAGCAGTGTCCCTGGCCTCCACTCACTAGACATCAGTAGGAACCCTTCCCCACTGGGTGACAATAAAAAAATGTTTCCAGACATTGCTAAATATCTTCTGGGGGACAAAATCGTCCCAAGGTGAGAGCTACTGTTCTAGGCGGATATACTGTTTCCCAAAGAAATACCCAAATCATAGAGCATAACTTTAAGAAGAGTCACCTCTCCTGAATTTTAAGAGAGCCACTACATTAAACTCTCACTGTCAACAGACATTTATGTCCTTGTACAGTGAAAACTTTTAAAAAGATTTTTTTTTTAAAAAGATTTTTAAAAAAACCCTGTGACTTTCAGATTATGACTGTTTTATTTTTTTATGACATCGCTATTCCTCAGGCATCTAATGCAGAAGGGCGAGTGGGGTCTCTGGTGACTCACATGAGGGTGCTTTGTGAGGATGTAAGTGGCCTTCCTCACATGTTTACAGGGGGAAGCACCAGCTCTGACGCTCTGCCCAGAGCAGACATTGCCCATGTAGTTGGGTCCACTGCTTCTGGGCTGCAAAGACTGCCATGCTTGTTGAATATGCACGAGTTGTAATGGAAGGGAGTCATCCTGGAAAGCAAACAAGGCACCCCAATGATATGCTATTGTTCAAATGATGCTCAAAGTTTGGAACCACTCGAACTAGACTGTGAGCCAACCAACAATGTCAGTCTCAAGATCTTGTAATAATCATGAGTTGGGAACTAAAAAATACACTGATGCACTAGTGGTCTGCACAGAGGACAAAGGTCTTCCCTGACTGAGAACACATAAAAGAAAATGTGAAGTCTCTAGAAGTAATTCCAGAAATATTTCAAAAATTCTTTGAGCAATGGTAGCTCTGTGGAATGTGATATGTCCTCTTGAGACAATGACCTCGTCAATTGGCTCTGTACATATACGTCTATGTCTATTTCTTAAGTGGATTAATCTATTTACTTAATCTAATTCTTCATGTATACTAAAGTGCTCATCCCACCCACCACAACAACCCAAGTCCTTAACTACCAATCAATCTCCGAAGAAGTAGTGAGAATTAAGGCCCCCACAGTTCCGATCTTGGGCACATTTGAAGATCACATTTCCCTCCAACCCCTTATAACTGGTCTGAAGGAAAAGAAAATATCAATAGAGTCTGCTCAGGTGAGGTCCTCACTGAGGTCTGAGTGCTTTGGAGAAAAAGCCACAACATGCCAGCAAAATCCAGAGGATCCAGGTAAGAGGGTAAAACCACCCATGCAACATAACAACAAGCAGCACTTAAAATTTGGCAGTGCCCTTGGGAACGTTTATGGGCTTACAAACACGAGTATAAAGGACGGAGGGTGTGGAGGAAGAGATGAGGGAAGAGGGGATGAATAAAAGAGCTGTTCCATTCCTGGCTGCCACTAATAGCACCGAATTACACAAAATCCCAAGGGATAGGAAGAACAGTTTTGAGACAAACACTAAATTCCAGAGGAGACCAGACCGGTGTTTTAAAAAACAGGGCCATGTGCTTCGGAAGGAATGCTGTGTGCTTAGTCTTGTTTATAACATGGCAAAGGATTCAAGAATGTAATCTGTTTCTCTTGACCAAAAAAAACCAAAACAAAACAAAAAAAACCCAAACCAACAACAAAAAAACCACCCCCCCCAAAAAAACCAGAAAACCTCCCCAACCCTCAGCCTCCACCACTCCCAACACTCAGCCTCCACAACCCTTTCCACTTCTTGCTGTGTTCCGATCTCAGATCTGACAGATGGGATTCTAGAGTGAATTTCTGGAATGCTTGGTTTGGGGGGCCTCTCTTTCATCAGTGTAGCGAGATGATGGAGTGGCTTTGTTTTTTCAAAAAGAGATCAATGTGCGGAAGTGAAGATTTTCTGAGGGAGTTTTTCAGACTTGTTGGATTTGAGGTATTTTTAGGCAAGTTGTTTCTTTTCTTTTTCTCTTGCTTTCTTCTTTCTTTCTTTCTTTCTTTCTTTCTTTCTTTCTTTCTTTCTTTCTTTCTTTCCTTCTTTCTTTCTTTTTTTTGGAGGCAGGGGCTTTGGATGATGCACAGAATCTAGAGATGCAAGGAACAGATAATCTAATCACCCTCTAACTCTGTGGGGGTAAAATCCCGCTCTGATTTCTTTGTCTTTTACAACTTCCCTGAGTATTCTCTGAACGAGTTAACTCAGAGTGTGTGTAGTGCAGTAAAAGAGCATGGATCTAAGACCTCATGTCTCTTCTACCTTTCCCTCGTTGCACCATCTTGTGCATGTTACCAGGCTCTCCTAAGCCTCAGTTTCCCTAATGCAAAAGGAGAGTGGCTAGATCTTCACTGTGGGAGTTTTGCAAGGCTCAACTCAGAAGACAACTGCAAAGCAACCAGCACTGGGACAGCTTACGGGTGCAATCAGAAATGATACTTCCCGGGGCGCCTGGGTGGCTCAGTTGGTTGAGCGACTGCCTTCGGCTCAGGTCATGATCCCGGAGACCCGGGATCGAGTCCCACATCGGGCTCCCTGCTCGGCGGGAGGCCTGCTTCTCCCTCTCTCACTCCCCCTGCTTGTGTTCCCTCTCTCACTGTGTTTCTCTCTGTCAAATAAATAAATAAAATCTTTAAAAAAAAA
>PITA01026857.1:0-21935 GCA_004023965.1 Spilogale gracilis
TTAAAAAATTAAAGATAGAGCTACCCTATGACCCTGCAATTGCACTACTGGGCATTTACCCCAAAGATACGGATGTAGTGAAAAGAAGGGCCATATGCACCCCAATGTTCATCGCAGCAATAGCCACAATCGCCAAACTGTGGAAAGAGCCAAGGTGCCCATCAACAGATGAATGGATAAAGAAGATGTGGTACATATAACAATGGAATACTATGCCTCCGTCAGAAAGGATGAATACCCAACTTTTGTAGCAACATGGACTGGACTGGAAGAGATTATGCTGAGTGAAATAAGCCAAGAAGAGAAAGTCAAGTATCGCATGGTCTCACTTACTTGCGGTGCATGAGGGGCAAACTGGAGGACAGTGGGAGAAGGAAAGTAAAGGGGAACTAGGGTAATCCAGGGAAAGAAACGAAACAACAGAGATTTTGAACACAGAAACAAACTGAGGGACTTGGAGGGAGGGGGGTGGAGGGATGGGAGAGCCTGGTGGTGGGTACTGGGGACACCTAAAGCGTGGAGCACTGGGTGTGGGGAATGGGGAATGAATCTTGAAACACTGGATAAAAAAATTTTAGTAACAATAAAAAAAATATATATATATATATATAAAATAAAATGGGTAAACATTCAAAAAAAAAGAAATAGTGTTTTAGCACATTGAATTTATCATACTGTTATATTAATGCTAGATTAATTTCAACCCTCTGAGTTTGTGTCCCCTTTCTAGCTTATGAAAATAGTAACTTTCGTATCATTGCTCCTCTGAGATTTAATGGTTGAAATAAACTTAGAATTCCTAAAAGTAAAATTCTGTTTTAAAATCCCATTAACTTAGAAGCAAAGATATTTTCCAGGTTTGTTTTCTACATTCAAGGATAGAACCCAAGTCCATGCAGTCTGCTTTTTCCTTCTTCCAACTCACTGTCGCAAGGAACCCAAATGGGATAAGGACCATAAAGAAATAATAGTGAATGAGTAAAACTGAATCTCAAAGAATTAATTCTAGAAGAATCCAAGAAGAATTTCTGCAAGGAAAGATAGACCCTTTATTCAGGATTTTGTCAAAGAGTCATCTAATTAAATATCCAAAGAAAAACATGCTATTCCATGCTTTTATCTTCCTGGTGAGCAAAACACCAGATGGACAAGCTGGAGGCAAGTTAGCTGGAATTACTCCAGATAAAAGTAGCAAGCATGTTGGTGTTATCCAGAGAGTCTGAATAGAGTAAATAGAAATCTTCCCTTCTTTCTTATGGTTCTTACCTGTGACACATTTTTCTTCTTCCTAAATGGCTTATGGGGCCACTAAATGAAAAGTATAGAAACCCAGCCTGTTCAACTGCTATGCCAAATTTTTTCCATACACTCAACTAGGTCATTCCACATCCCATGTCTTGAAAACAGATGGGTAAAATGAAGTATCCCAAGAGATTATGAGTAAATGGAAGTTTGCTTCTTGCATAAACATGATAGACCCAAAACTGGGCAAATAATAGGAGAATTCTTAGCAGTGAGATTTCTTTTTTCCCCCTGCAAAGCCAATGGACCACACCTCCCCAGGAGAAGAAAGATCAGGTGACAATACCCATAATAACAAGGGAAGATGGGAGTTAGGTTCTTCCCTAGGAAATGGAAAGAAATAAATTATAAGACAATGTATGACTAAGAATTATAGATTCATTTTGTGGATGTAGCCACATGATGAACTAACTATTTCACAGACATTTAAAAATACAAAGCTTAGGGCAAGAAAAAGAAATCCTAGTTCACACAGCAGAAAATAAACTGGCAGTAAAATCTGATAATTATTATAGGTAAAGTGAGTAGTAAAATTTGCCAATTTAAATGTATTTAGTGGTATTTCTGGAAAACAGATACATGATACAGATACAGACTAATTGGAAAAACAAGATTTACTTTCATTTCTAGAAAACAGATAATAGATTGGCTTATTTGGGGCCAGCCCTCTACTAATTCCTTCCTACCTCCATCAGAGAAACAATCCTCCCCAACATGCACGAGGCATAAGACTCCAAGAAGCAAATTTGATATTTTCACAGATATTCCTAAGGTAATAAAACAAACTTTGAATAATTACAACTTTCCTGACACTAAATGAAGATGAGGTTCTCTTCTCAACATTGCTATATCACACCTACCTTGCCATAATATCTAACATACTATTTTGAAATCACTCAGTTCTCATCTCTCACCAGACTATAGATACCTTCAAGGCAGAAGGGTTATGTCTCAGTTGATAACCACTGCCTACCACAAAACTTGGTGAAATTAAAAATTAAAAGGTGTTAAATAAATGTATGTTTGACTCAGTATTGACACAGAGGATTTTATGGTGAAAAAAGCAATTGTGAAAATATAATAAGAACCATATGATCCTCTCAATAACTGCAGAAAAAGCATTTGACAAAGTACAGCATCCATTCTTAATAAAAATCTTCAATAAAGTAAGGATAGAGAGAACATAGGTCTCATAAAAGTCATATATGAAAGATCTACAGAAAATATCATCCTCAATGGGGAAAAACTGGGAGCTTTTCCTCTATGGTCAAGAAAAAGACAGGGATGCCCACTCTCACCATTGTTATTTAACAGTAGAAGTCTTAGCTTCAGCAATCAGACACACAGAGAAATAAAAGGCAACCAAATCAGCAAAGAAGTTTAACTATTCACAGATGACATGATACTGTGTATAGAAAACTCAAAGAACTCCACCAAAAAAATTGCTAGAACTGATACATGAATTCAGTAAAGTCACCAGATACAAAATCAATGTGTTGAAATCCGTGGCATTTCTATACAGTAATGAAACAGCAGAATGACAAATAAAGGAATCAATCCCATTTAAAATTGCACCAAAAACCATAAGATACCTAGTAATAAACCTAACCTAAGAGGTAAAATATCTGAATTCTGAAAACCATAGGACACTTATAAAAGAAGTTGAAAAGGACACAGAAATAAAAAGACTTTCCATGCTTATTAACCCATAATATTTGACAATTACTTGACAAATATTGTCAAAATGTCTATATACCCAAAGCAACCTACACATTTAATGCAATCCTTATCAAAATACCAACAGCATTTTTCAAAGAGCTAAAACAAACAATTCCAAAAATTTTATGGAACCACAAAAGACCCAAAATAGCCAAAGAAATTCTGGGGTAAAAAATAAAGGCAAAGTTGGAGGCATCACAATTTCAGACGTCAAGTTGTATTACAAAGCTGTAGTGACCATACTGCACTGGCACAGAAGAAGACACGCAGATCAATGGAACAGAATAGAGAACCCAGAAATGGATCCACAGCTATATGGGCAACTACTCTTTGACAAAGCAAGAAAGAATATCTAATGGAGAAAAGACAGTTTTTCAACAAATGGTGCTGAGAAAACTGGACAGCAACATACAAAAGAATGAAACAGTCCCACCTTCTTATGTCATACACAATAATAAATTCAAAATGGATAAAAGACCTAAATGTGGGATAAGAAACCATAGAAATCCTAGAGAACACAGGTAGCAACCTCTTCAACATTGGCTGTAGCATTTTTCTTATTAAATATGTCTTTGGAGGCAAGGAAAACAAATAAAAACTAAACTATTGGTACTTCATCAAGATAAAAAGTTCTGCACAGTGAAGGAAACAATCAGCAAAGATAAAAGGTAATCTTCAGAAAGGGAGAAGATATTTGCAAATGATATATCTGATAAAGGGTTAATATACAAAATCCATAAAGAACTGATAAAGCTCAACACACACACACACAAAAAACAAATAATGTGGTTAAGAATTGGGCAGAGACATGACTAGACATTTTTCCAAAGAAGGCATACAGATGGCCAACAGACACATGAAAAGATGCTCAACATCACTCAGCATCAGGGAAATACAAAACAAAACCACAATGAGATAGCACCTCACACTTGTCAGAATGACTAAAATGAATAACACAGAAAACAACAGATTTTGGCAGGGGTGCAGAGAAAGGGAAACACTCTTACATTGTTGGTGGGAATGCAAACTGGTGTAGCCACTGTAGAAAACAGTATGGAGATTCCTCAAGAGCTTAAAAATAGAACTGACCTACAACCTAGCAATTGCACTACTAAGTATTTACACAAAGGATATAAGAATACTGATTTAAAGAGATACATGCACCCCAGTGTTTATAATAGCATTATCAACAATAATGAATTATGGAAAGAACCCAAATGTCCTTTGACTGATGAATGAATAAAGAAGATGTGGGAGTTATATGTATGTATATACATATATATACACATATATAAACATATACATATATACATATACATATATACACATATATACACACACACACACACACACATAATGGATCATTAGTCAGCCATCAAAAAGAATGAAATCTTGCCATTTGTAATGACATGGATGGTACTAAAGTGTATCATGCTAAGCAAAATAAGTCAGAGAAAAACAAATACCATATGATTTCACTCATGTGTAGAATTTCAGAAGTCAAACTGGTGAACATAGAAAAAGGGGGGAAAGCAAACTATAAACTAGACTTTAACTATAGAGAACAAACAGGGTTGTTGGAGAGGAGATAGGTAGAGGATGGATAAATGGATAATAAGTACTAAAGAGGTCAGTTGTTGTGATGAGCACTGGGTGTTGTACATAAGTGACAAATCATAAAATTCTACTTCTGAAACTAATATTATACTATATGTTAACAAATTGGAATCTAAATGAAAGTTTGAAATAAAAAATACATATAACATACAAAAATAAATAATACCATTTTTAAAAAAGAAAATATAAAGGTTGTCTATGAAAATTAAAGACATGCCTATAATTCTTTAGATGTTCTATTTCATAACATAAAGTCCCATATAATTTTATATTAAATTAAAAGAAATCTGAAATGCATAATTTTGACCACAAAATTAGACTATTAAATATAAGAAAATGTTATGAGTTTGTCTCTAGATGTTAAGCTTATGAGGTTTTGAATTTCACTTTTTATATTCTCCATATTTTTTACAATGTATGCAATCTTACAATGAAGAAAAACAAAATAATATGAAAGTAAAAGCGGAGAAATTTTTTAAAGTAATAGATGACTTTAAAAAGTGAAAAAAATATTCATCAGACGGTTTTTTCACCATAATGTAAGTTGAGATCACCTTCAAAATTTTCCTATCAAAATTACAGTTACATATATTAATTGTGACTAAAAATGTTTATAGTGCCAAATGAGTCCAGTCCAAGTTGGACAACAACTCCGTGTTGATTTAATAACTCTTATCACACCACAAGACTAAATGTTCAAATTTTTAAAAACTAATGGGAATTATTTGCTTGCCAAGTTACTGGTATATTTATGAATCTTTTTTTTTTCTCCTAACAAGTGCTATTGAATTCTCCACAGGGGAAGGGAAATACTTTCCAAAAAACCTTTGGCTGAAAATGCCTGGGAAAAAAAAACCAATAAACTGACTTCTGTTTCCCAGAAAAATCCCAGGTCAGCACAATCATTAAATTATAAAGAATTTATAATTCTTGGATGGAAAACAGTCATCATAAATGCACTACTTTACATCAGTGAAGATCTAGAGAAACTAATCATATTACTTTGATTTCTCCTTTAGTTGGTCCTGAAAGATTTTGGAGAACTATTTTTGTAGGAAATTAAATGAATGCCAAAATATTTAGGTAACAGCAGGTTCTATGACACATTAGAAGAGGTAGACAGGGAATGCTCATCAACAGTTTTGACAAATGGAATTTGAAATTGAGTCTTTGTGTATCTTAATTAAATCTCTCTATTGTAAAACTCAGAAGCAATGAGAACATTCCTATTTCAACTCCCTACACATATCTTGATACAGGATTCTCTCCAACATGCTGTGCTGTTGTTAAGCATTGGTAATACTATTTCCACGGGACACATACACACCCACACACACACACACCATGCAAAACATCTAAATTATACAGATATTTTGCTTGCATAGCAACAAAGATATAATGCTACACATGTTTTGTCCACTGCTCCAAACCTCTGTTCTCTTTAAAATGGGAACAATGCCCATAGTTGCTTCAGCTACCAATAGGACCTTTGTGAGCATTAGTTTACACAGTGTATGTAGAAGTGTTTGTAAACCTTACTGCACTTTTTCAAAGTTAGTATTTATTATATAGAGAGCTTATATTGCACAATGTGTGTTGTAATAATGCCATGTAATAGTGAAGAGTGTAAACCATTACAGATATGGATTTAAATGCTGCCTCTGTCACTGTTATTCCTGAGCAAGCTATTTAACCTCCATGGACCTCGGTTTATTCATCTACAAAGAGAAGTGATAATATGCAATCCATAAATCTGTTAGGAAGACTGAGCAAAAAATCCAGGTAAATTGCTTACAGCCATGCCCCCTTAACTGTGGTTTCACTTTCCCAAATTTCAGTTACCAGTCCCCTTAAGGAAAATGACCTTTCTTCTAAAAGTAGCATTTGAAGGTCAATAGACAAATGCTGTGTTAGTGTCTATCATCATTTGCCTCCTATTCACCTCGTCACATGGGCCTTTTATCACCTCACATCACCACAGGAAGATTGATCATAGTACAATAAGATATCTCGGTGGACACAGAGACCACACTCACATAACTTTTATTATAGTGTATTGATATAATTTCTCCATTTTATTATTATTTTATTTAGTAGTCGTAGTAGTAGTAGTAGTAGTAGTACTAGTAGTAGTTATTGTGGTTAATCTCTTATTGTGCCTAATTTAGAAATAAGCTTTATCATAGGTATGGCTGTATAAGAAAGAACATAGTATACACAGGGTTTGATACTATCCACAATTTCGGGCATCCTTGGGAACACAGTCCCCCACAGATAAGGGAGACTACCATGTAACAATGCCTGGCAAAAAGCATTCAATAAATGTTCGCTGGTTCTAATAATTAAAAATGGCACCTATCACCATTACCATTTAATTGGTTCTAATGATGATTTTTAGAGGTAATATAATCATCTCTTTACAGTTGTGAAAATTCACAAGTTGTGAAGGTCAACCACTTGGCCAAGATCAAAAGACAAAGCACTCAGACTTATGTATCCTATTTCTAAACTTAGTGTTCTTCCTTCTAGATTTTGTGGGACTGTTTTACTCTCAACTTGATGAAGATACTAAATTGGGGGAAATTAATAAAATCAAGGTAGTTTTAGTTATTCAATAACATTAAACTGGCCTTGCTCTTCAGAGTAAGTAAACAGTTTGTGTGACTCGGGAATTGCCAGGAATGTTCCTACTCTAACAGATAAGACTTTTGTTGTTCAATCTCCTAACACTTAAGATTTTAATTAAGGAAATATCAGATAGTCATTTTTTTTTAAAGATTTTATTTATTTATTTGACAGAGAGAAACACAGCGAGAGAGGGGACACAAGCAGGAGGAGTGAGAGAGGGAGAAGCAGGCCTCCCACCGAGCAGGAAACCCGATGTGGGGCTCGATCCCGAGTCTCCAGGATCATGACCTGAGCCGAAAGCAGTCGCTTAACCAACTGAGCCGCCCAGGGGCCCCCAGATAGTCATTTTAAAATGTAAAATATCTCGGGGCACCTGGATGGCTCAGTCAGTTAATTGTCTATGTTGGGCTTAGGTCATGATTCCAGAGTCTCGGGATAAAGCCCATATCAGGCTCCCTGCTCAGCAGAGAGTCTGATTCTCCATCTGCCCCTCCCCCTACTTGTGCTCTCTCCCATTCGCTCTCATTCTGTCTCAAATAAATACATAAAATCTTTAAAAATAAATAAATAAACTCTGAAATGCCTCTGGAAGATATTGAAAGTAAATAAAAAACATATGACTATAAATGAGCAAACAGATTTTTTTTGCTTCCATGACTTCAAGACCTAAAAATGTACTTCAAGGAATGCAATACATAAGAAATTAAAAAAAAAAAAAAAAAAGTTGCCTAGGGCCTGGGGAGGATCCAGCTAATGGTGCAGTGCATAGTCGTAGGTGCAGAAAGGGGAGCAGCCCTGAAGAAAGATGAGATGTTAACCAATATGAACAACCACCATCACCACTGCCCTCCACCCAGGATCATCTACAAAGGCTTCTGACTGCTACAGACACTGAATGAATACATTTGCCAGGATTCTAGTGGTGCAAGCAGCTGTTGTAGTTACAATGCCCTCTGAGTGGCCTATACCCATCTGTGGACATCAATGGAAAATTCCTAAAGCTCCTTCCAGTTGCTGATTGCTGTTGGCCCGCTGGTGCTGGTACGATGTCCTGAGCCAAGCACACTCTACTATCAGTGCTCACCAGCTGTAAGCTACCAGGCATACACCTGGCGCCAAGTGAAACTAGACTTTTTACGCTTGTTGTGGTGAAAGAGACAGTACACTCTAGGGATTTTAGTTCCTGTTTAGTACTAAATTTAAGATAAAATTCAAGGAAGTGGAGGTCTTTCTGGACAGGGTTCTGCTCCAAACAAGAGTAATCTGATGTATGAGCATCAGGAATTTTTTTTTTATCTAGAACACAGAATAAACAAAGTGGGTCTAGAGGAATCATTGAATAAGAAGCTGTGGTCCCTTAATGTCAACCAGGAAGGGAGAGATATTTGGCATTTTTATGGCTGTGGGTGATTAGGTTTTATTTCTGTTCGGACATAGTTACGAGTCAACTGGTTTTCGTCTTGTGGCATCACAACCATGAAGAATTCTCCTGTGATGTTAATATGCTATAGAATTATGTTCCACCACAGCCTCACTGTTAGCAAGTAGGCTAGCTCTGGGAAAGCTGGCAGGGGCTTTTGCCCTCATATTCCTTAACCTTACTATCATCACATGCCATTTCCTGCTCTCCTCTGGCAATAGGGGAGGGATAAAATTGGGGATCAATGCGGGAGTGGTAAGATGACATTGAATGAGAAGATATGATTTATTTCTATTAGAGTAGAAAGAATTCCTTAAGAATATGAGATGAGGGCACCTGGGTGGCTCAGTGGGTTAAAGCCTCTGCCTTCAGCTCAGGTCATGATCTCAGGGTCCTGGGATCAAGGCCCACATCGGGCTCTTGGCTCAGCAGGGAGCCTATTCCTCCTCTCTCTCTGCCTGCCTCTCTGCCTACTTGTGATCTCTCTCTCTGTCAAATAAATAAATAAAAATCTTTAAAAAAATATGAGATGAAAAGGAATGTCATATTTAAAGAGATATATATTGATGCAGGCATTCGAGTCAGGAGGATTCATCATGTTATTTGGGCAAACAGAGTAGAGAATGAGCACGGTTCCTATATTCCAGAAGCTTGCAGACCAAAAGACAAAGCAGCTAATTCTACTATAATCACCATATATGTTGCACAGCACTAAAATTTCATATGCAAGCATGCAAAGGCTGAAATTTATTCTCAAATTCATTAATAGTTCAAGATTTGCCTTTATTGACTACACAAGTACTTGTTGAGAATAAATACCATACAATGTTTCATTATCAGATTGATTGAAAACAAGCACAGCACTCCACTCACAGCCTTCAAACTCTAAAACAACTTTTAGAAATTACTGTTTTTTAAGTTTTATTTATTTAGGGAATCTCTACTCCCAATGCAGGACTCCAACTCATGACTTGGAAATCAAGTCACATGCTCTCCTGACTGAGCCAGCCAAGCACCTCATAAATTATTTTTAAATAGCATAAATTAGAGCAATAAATAAATTAATAGACACATGCAAATTTATGAAAATTAGAGAGAAATTCTTGGAAGGCAATGTGGATGTTTAAAGGACCTTATTAAATGCCACGCCTACTTTCTTTGCTGATGTTTGAACCAGCTGAGAAATAACATGAAACGGTCAGTGAATGGAGAAAAAAAATACCAGCTTTATTAGGATAAGTACTTTTCTGTAGGTGTGACGAGATATGCACTATTAATGATTTCTTAATTATAAATCCAGAATGAAATATATTCACACACCTACTCACAGTCCTGGACCACTAGTGACCTCCCTATATGGAAATTAGCCCTTTTAAAATATAGAATGTGAAGAAGTTGCATGTAACATGTGTTTCCTTTGAGCATATGAGTCTCAAAAAAGGATAGGAAAAGGGATAGAGCTATACATATCCAATCCCTAAACATATAAACTAGATATGTTACTCTTCTTCCTTTCAAAAGGAGTAACTGATACAACAGAGAGAATGAATGCTTGAGTCATTGATGACTCTACTCATGAAATATGAATTCAGAAGAAAAAAGATTCTTTCACATAATCAGATAAACTAAAACCCTGAACAAATATACAAATATCTGGAGCAAAGAAGAGACAACCCAAGCCTCAGGTTGTGGAGGACACACTGGAGGGAGTTTTATAATTAAGTGGATTTCCACAGTGCTGGCATCCAGGTTAGTTGACCTTTGTGGTTTTCCAGCCTACAGACTAGACAGAAGCAACAATGTTCACTTTAAAACTGATGTGGTGCTTAGAGTAGAGATACTAAGTATACCTGGGAGACCAGCAATGCACTAAAAATTAGAAGGTAATCACCAATGGACTATGTCTATTCAAGTCCATTCCACCATCAGTTCTTTTTTTTTCTTTTTTAAGATTTTATTTATTTGACAGAGAGAAACACAGCCAGAGAGGAAACACAAGCAGGGGGAGTGAGAGAGGGAGAAGCAGGCTTCCCGCCAAGCAGGGAGCCCAATGTGGGACTCGATCCCGGGTCTCCGGGATCATGACCCAAGCCGAAGGCAGGCGCTCAACCAACTGCGGCACCCAGGCGCCCCTCCACCATCAGTTCTTATGGAAAACTATGGTGGAGGCACCTGGGTGGCTCAGTTGGTTGGGCAACTGCCTTTGACTCAGGTCATGATCCCGGAGACCCGGGACTGAGCCCCGAATCTGGTTCCCTGCTCAGCGGGAAGCTTGCTTCTCCCTCTCTCACTCTCCCTGCTTGTGTTTCCTCTCTAGCTGTGTTTCTTTCTGTCAAATAAATAAATAAATAAAATCTTTAAAAAAAACTATGGTGAACAAGGCTCAGGAGCAGATTCCAACCTCTGCTCCCATCAGGTTGCACAGCAGAGGTGTGAACTATCTACCAAAGAATATTAATTTCAAGGATCATCTCAAAATCAAAAGTAATTATATTGTTCATGAGTGACTACACCATAAAACAGATGGCATCTGGGGAAGAATACAACAAGCAAAAGAATTTACACTTAAGGAAACAACTAAAAGCACTCACACAAATACTTTAAAATGTTATATTTAATATCTTCCAGGGGAGGAAAAAGAGTATTGCCCATGAAACAAGAAGAAGCAATTAAGTGATAAGAAAGTATTGCTAATTAAAGAAAAAAGGATGGCAGTTAAGGTCCCAAATAATCTGGACTCAATCCTGGCCCCAGGAATTGCTAGTCAGGAGCCCCTATGGTAATTTATTTGGCCACTGTTTGTCTTTTTTGCATCTATATAATGGAGATAATCATACTACCTACCTACTTATTTATTGTTTGTAAAGAACTCAGAGCAACAGCTGACACTTCAGTGCCTGTGAAATGTAGAAACAAATTTGAAATCCTGAGAATAACAGTCACAGTTTTTAGCATTCAAGACTCCAGATGACCTGAAAAACAGAATGAAAGGAGGTGAGAGTGTTTCAAGTTGGAAGAATACAGTAAATGGGATAGGAATAGAGAATAGTAAAGCAAATAAGGTACCCGAAAGGAAGACAGAATAGCTAAGATGACTCTATTAGGAGAGAACAGAGGGAATAGAAGAGACATAATATTTGAAGAAGTAAGAGCCCCAAATTTCCCAAGACTAAAGAAGGTGACAAGACTTTAAACTTCAAAGTTCTCTGAATGCCAAGAACAATAAATCTTTAAAAAGAGATTCTCACTTTTTAATGAGGTTCAAGGACATAAAAGATAGAGGTAAAATGGCAAAGAAAGGGAGGAGAAAATAATATGATGTAAAGGAATAAAATCAGTCCTCAACAATACCATTGGAGTAAAGAAAAAGATGGAGTAGTATTTTCAAGGTAAGCAAAAATTACTTTAAATGACAAACAAAACTAGCTATTTTAGATGTTACATCCTCTACATACACTAGGAGCATGTTATTTACAGATGTTGAAGTAAACACTGAAATCCATTTCAAGCACTAAAACTGATCATATGAACAATAGGAATGAGACAGAATAAGAGAAACTGGCATCTTTCATCACCAGGATGAAATTCTGTGTGAGGATTTCTTTGAAAAAGGTTAAGTGTCTTTTAAGTAACCAAATAAGATAAACACTTTTGAGTGCCTCCTGTAAACCTGGTGGAGGAGTACTAAGACAGACTCTGACACTGAGGGACTTTTTCTTTGTTACGGGGAGGGAACAGAAAGCAGTGAAGAGATCAGAAGTCATCCCAATTCTGTCACTCACTGGCTTTACAACCTTGGGTAAGACTGCTGATCCCAGCCTTAGTTTACTCATCTCTAAAATAGTGATGATAAAGTGCCTGTCCCATTAATTTTGTAAATTGTTTAGTACAATAACAGGCTTGTAGCCAGCATTAATAAACATTATTCTTCTCGTGTAGGAGACGTTTGGAAGGATATTGGCAAAAATGGTCAAATCCCCTGTCTCCAGAGATTAGAGTTTCAGTTTATTTTTTCTTTTATTTTTTGTACTTTCCTGTATTATTTGATTTATTTTTACATTAAACATGCATCATTTTTTAATTTAAAAATGCATTCGGAAAGTTTCTTAAATTATTGAAAGGAAATTTTACAGACAATTTTTAATAGCTTCTGAAATAGAATAAGAGACTTTTGTGGAAAATGTGTACACACACAAACACACACATCCCATAAGATAAGTTAAATTTTTATCTAAGGGACCAAAAAAAAAAAAAAAAACACTACAAATAACATAAAGAGTAGTAGTCTGCAAGGAAATACTTGCAACAAATATTTTTACAAATCAAGTAAAAAAGATAGCCCAACAAAAATGGGCAAAAAAAGAAAAAAGATATTAATGGAATAGGCCATACAATGCACTGAGAAATACATGAAATTATTTTCAACCTTTAGAGTAATCACTAAAGTGGTAACTGAAATGATAATGATATAGTATATAGCACTCATAAGACTGATAGATATTTTCAAGTTAACACCAAATATGGGAAGAGTGTAGGAACCAGAAACTGTCTCATGCTACAGATGGGAGTATAGCCCCTTTTCCATGTGATTAGGGAGACCCTCCCTAAACAGAAAACATGCATCATCCATGACCTAGCAGTGTTAACCCAGACGAAGACTTACACATGAGCATAAGGGGCAGGCACAAAATCCGTGCAGTCTTGTTAATATTGAAGAAGTCAAAAACACAAATGCCAATCAGCTAAGAGGATATGTAAAATGAGGCATATTCATATAAAGTACTAGCAGAGAGCAGTTAATCAGGTCTCAGAAATTAAAATGGAATGCCTTCAAAATCATATTGCTGACTGAAAAACTAACGAAACTCAAAAATGCTGCAGACAGCATGGTACTTCTTGAGTTAAGGAAATAATGCTGCATTGCTCATTCTCTAAGGGTAGCTGTTTATGCATATAATTATTGTAAGAGCTGTGTAATAGACCAAAGCCATAAGGCTGTGTGTATATGTGCTTGGGAAAAAGACAACCATTTGACAGTGGAGTTGGGACTTCAAAGGGTCTTTAGTTTTATCTGGAACTTGTGTATAACTTGTGTTACCATAAAAGAATTGGAATAAATTTAAAGACTGAAGAGAAAAAAATAAAGGCAAGTTTGACACAGTACCTGTTTTGAAAGAATGTCATACTACAGAAGATAACACAAATGTGCAACTGCATGCACCAGATTAACTGGAGGAGGAGAAGCCAGAGAAAGAAGAAAGGAGGAAGAGAAAGAGAAAAAGAAGGAAGTAGAAAAACAACAGAATGAGTGAGGACGAGAAGAGTACATAGTAGTAGTAGCAGCAGCATTGCAACAGTAGTCATTATGGGAAGTGTCCAGGTCACACATGGGAAGGGCAAGAGGCATCATGAAGCATGGTGTTTGAATGGCGCTTACTGGTGGGTATTTTTTTAAGATTTTATTTATTTGACAAAGAGAAACACAGCCAGAGAGGGAACACAAGCAGCAGGAGTGAGAGAGGGAGAAGCAGGCTCCCTGCCAAGCAGGGAGCCCGATGTAGGGCTCGATCCCAGGACCCTAGGATCATGACCCGAGCTGAAGGCAGAGGCTTAACCACTGAGCCACCCACGCGCCCCGGTGATGTTTTACTCTAGCTTGATTTTAGCTTCACCTTTCTTAGTCGCATGCTACCACTACTCATCAACAACTCTAAAATCTCCCTTTTAAGGAATTCTCCTCCTAATTCAGACCCTGAAGCTGGTACTCCCTCAAAACTGAGTGGTTTCATCCCTCATTCTAACCACTTGTTTTGCAAACTACAAATCTCAAGTGTGCACCCACCACTGCCAAGCAAATGTTTCTTTGATGAATTTACTTTCCTGCTCTCCTCTCTGCCAGATCTCCCACCTCTCTTGCTCCATCACCTTTGTTCATAGATGCCCCAGACTTTTACTTCATTCATTCAATTAACAAATATTTATTATGTCCCTACACAGTAGAATTGAAAACAGTGAATATGGATTTTTTTTTCTAGAAGATTGGTGAAACAAGAAACAGAAATGGAAACCACAAAATGGAAAATGAGGTGAAGAGAAGAATTTCACTGGAAAAATATAGCATGCAAAAAAAGTCTTCCACAAGTCTGCATACCTTTTCTGTATCTGTCTCCCTACTTTTATTCTTGCTGCCAGTAGGCATCAAGAAGGGACCAGACATTCACTTGTGCTGTGAATCCTATCTCCCTTCAGTTTCTCCAGGACATTGCTCCCCCGAGTATCCTCTATTTCCCCCAATTCATCAAATTTTCATCACTACATGGTTCCACAGCACACACACATTCTTTGGTATATCATATCAAGTTTTTTAAAAAGCCTTTCTGGAACTCACACTCGCTCTGTTCTGCATAACAGAATATCACAAAAGTAATTTACATCCTCCTCCCACCTGGGTCCCATTTGCTTTCTAACTCTTATTTACATATCTTCTAGCCCCACCACTCCACAACTTGTTAAGACCATTAATAATGCATATTTTGCTAAAGCCAACAAATACATCTCTGTCCTCATTTCACTTAATCTCTGCAGCATTCAGTGAATTTGACCACTACAGACTTCATGGCACTCTTCCCTTTCTTGGTCTCTTTAACCCCAGCTCTAGGTTTCTTCTTTAAATCCTGGCTCTTCCTTATTTTCCCGTCTTTCTCAGGGCTTTAACTTGAGCCATTTTCTCTTCCCCACATAGACTTTCTTCTCAGGTGGTCTTCCATGGCCCCAGGCTTATATACTATATAAATGGTAACCTTTCCCAAATCCATTCTTCCAGTATGTCCTCTCTTCTAGACTTCATCAACTTCCTATTTCATTTCTTCACTAAGATACAAGCTAATGCTTGTTTTCCCTTTCAATAATTCCTTTTTAATCCTGTCACTCTTTTATATTTAAAACCAAACTATGGGTTGAGCTTTATTTTTCCAAAAAAGAGGAAGCTATGAAAGAACTGAGGGAGGATGGAGAAAATTAAGTTCTTGACTGTGAGTTCCATTATAGAGTTTTGAAAGACTTAGCTTCAAAATGCACAACTAGGCAGACAAAAAAGGAAAATGTTTGGGCTTGATTATGGGAAGTTCAACCTAAAAGACTAGGAGAATAGAGATTATTATATAATAAACCAAAGGTTAGGACAGAAAAGCTAACAAAAATTGTGATTTTTCTGTAACACAAGGAGGAGAGAGAACTTTCTGGGCTGGAGCAAGTCCATTTGAAGATAGGAAAAAGAGAAGAAAGAGAGCAACTCTTTATTTGGGGCCCTGCCCTTATCACTTGCCCACCTCACTGCTTACTCCAGGGACCAATTCTTTATATAAATCACAATTTTGTGAACCCAAACAGTAAGAGATTTGATCTCATACCTGGCTTAAATTCTGGAACAAGACGCCTCACAGAGCATGCCGTGGTCCTATTGGATAGTGATGGTGGAGTAAAATGGTTGCAAGGCAGAACAAGGCATAGAGAGGAACTGAGAAGGTTTCGCATTATCTGGTGGAGATTTAAAAATGGCATGGAGCACTGGGTGTGGGGAATGGGGAATGAATCTTGGAACACTGGGGGAAAAAATTTAAGTAACAATTAAAAAAACGGCATGTAGGAGATTATCGCAATTGAGAACTATTGTGCCATCCAGAAACACCCCTGACACATGCAGCAGATGATCCCTCTAATTAACTTGTGTGGGGGAAAGCCCAGGGCAGAAACCAGAGAGATCACGGGCTTGAATCTCAGGAAGCTCCGTGTGAGTGGGTGCTGAGAGGTAGGCAGGTATGGGCTCTGAATATGTGAGGTAGAGTTCAAAGCCCATATGCTTTGGAACTTCAAGAAATTGATTGTTAAAAATTAAATTAAAAATTGACTTAATAAGTAAGTTTAAATTAATTGAATTGACTTGAACTTAGAAATTGAAGCAAATAATTAGGTTGAAAAATCATTAAAATGCAATTTTTAAATTTTTTAAATTTTTTAAATTTTTTTTTAAGATTTTTTTTTTTTTATTCATGACAGAGAGACAGAGAGAGAGATTACAAGCAGGGGGAGCAGCAGAGGGAGAGGGAAAGGCAGGCTCCCCACTGAGCAGGGAACCCAATGTGGGGCTCCATCCCAGCATCCTGGGATCCTGAGATCATGACCTGAGCCAAAGGCAGACACTTAACCAACTGAACCACCCAGGTGCCCCAAAACTACAAATGTTTAAAAGATGATAAATACCACAAACATCACAAAATCCATAATAATAATATTTTTATTAATTAACTCCCTACCATATTTCTGTAACCCTTTCCTAAATTTTAGACCATATAGTTTTTTAATGCCTCATCACTTGATACTACTTTGCACTGTCATTTTCTACGAAAAAAAAAAGAAAACTAATTTAATTTTCCTCTAATGTAGCTATTAAAATGTATTTATTTTTATTGATTCTTTAGAAAAGTGTCTTTCTTTTACAGATTGATGTGGTATTGTGCAGAATTATAACTTATCAAATTTAGAGAAATATATATCAAATTTCTTAGTTCAGCTATAAGATTTATCAGAAAAAAACATTTATCAAATAAGTAAGGTATGATCCAATATGTTAGGAGGCATGAAATATGCAATTTCACATATAGATATGCTAATGGCTGTAGGACAGCTACAAATTCGTGCTTTCAGAATCAAGAATTCTGATAAATTCTATTTCAAACAATTGTCATGAAGAGTTTTATTATTCCTGAGTAATTGCATTTTATACTATATAATCAAATAAAGTCATGATAGGAAAGAACTATTTTGATTGTAAAAGTCAGGGCGCCTGGGTGGCTCAGTTGGTTGGGCAACTGCCTTCGGCTCAGGTCATGATCCCGGAGACCTGGGATCGAGTCCCACATCGGGCTCCCTGCTCGGCGGGAAGCCTGCTTCTCCCTCTCTCACTCCCCCTGCTTGTATTCCCTCTCTAGCTGTGTTTCTCTCTGTCAAATAAATAAAATCTTAAAAAAAAAAAAAGTCAGACTCCCCACTTACAAAATAAATATGTCTGGTGGTTAAAAAGACTTGCGTCCATACTCCGGCTCTGACATTTCAAAGCTCATTTCCTTTCCATTTATACTCTCATGCATCCTGTGTAACACATCCCTACCCTTTCTCTCCTTCTCTCCCTTTCCTTTACCTCCTTCCTTCTCCATCCTTTCGTAAAACACTGTCCTTCTCTGCGTTAACACTGTTCACATTTCACATCTTCCACCAGGTGATCTCATCCTCTTGCATGATTGGAATTACTATCCAGAGGCTGATGACTTATGAATGGATTGCTCCAGCTGAAATTCAAACAATCATTTTTCCTTTGTCCCACAACATAAAAAGATCAAAAGCATACTGTCAATACTGAATCTTCTTTTCCTGTCTTCCTTCCCTGTTAGATAATGGTATTACCACTCTCCATTCTTCTATAGTAGAGCTTAGGACTCATATTATACACTTCCTCCTTTATTCCCTATTTCTTAAAACTAGTTAAGTCCTGTTGATCCTTCTTCCAAAAAAAATCACCTCAATTCACCATTTGTTACCTCTTCTTAAATGACATTACTAATTATTTTGTGTGTGCTGATTGTGTGATGGTGGTGGTGGTAGTGATTAAGGAGTAAGAATAACTACATTTGGGGAAATACTGCATTTGAGAAGCCAATAGCAGGTGCAGATGTTCAAAATAGAGTTAGAAAGGTAGTCAAAGAATTTGAGAGAGAGGTTGTGGATCAACTACATGGAATTGATAAAAGATGGTGAGAAAGTAAAGAAAAGATATGAACTCAACTCTTTAAAAACTATGATTCTGTTACAACATTCAATATAATGAGAAAATGTCTCGAGATTTCTAAGATGTTCCCAGCATGACCATTTTTGAGAAGATTAAAAAGCTTTGCATACCTACCATGTTTTATCTAGATGGCCAAATATTGCTGGGGCAAACTACTCTAAAATGTTAGCAGCAACACACTCCCAGAAATGTACATGGCCCACATCACAGCACAGAAGGCACATTGTACTTCGAGGGGCACCTGGGTGGCTCAGTTGGTTAAGTGACTGCCTTCGGCTCAGGTCATGATCCCGGATACCTGGGATTGAGTCCCGCATCGGGTTCTCTGCTTGGCAGGAAGCCTGCTTCTCCCTCTCTCACTCCCCCTGCTTGTGTTCCCTCTCTGGCTGTGTTTCTCTCTGTCAAATAAATAAAATCTTAAAAAAAAAAAAAGGCACATTGTACTTCTAGGTGAAGACTAGAAAAATGAGGGAAATCTCAAACATTTGTACATGTCTTCATGCTTCAGACCCTTTTATCATAAAACAAGGTGATCAGAAAATGTGGTTTGGAAGGCCCGTTTCAGTACCTTCTTATCATCACATGAACTTTTTGATCAAAGTTCTTTTTAATTTGACAATGAATTGACAGGAAAAAAAAACTGCGGATTCGCTAAAAAACATTTGGTCTATCTTACTACAATAAAATAAAATAACATAACAGAAATCCTTCTTTCTATATTTCTTATATTTCTATAAGCATTTACTAGCGCCCATCTTGTGCTGAGTTCTGTGCGGAATGGATAAATTTTCTCTATTTTTATTTATTTTAATTTTTCTATTTGTGCCATCTATCATATTTTACTTATAGTGAGTGATTATATGCACATCATTACCAAAAGTATAAATGAAGCTTTATATTTGCTGTATTAAGTACAATAGTTAATAACTTTACAGGAAGACTATACCTTCTAAATACTTATAATCTGTAGCATATATTTGACTTTCCTTAGAAAGCAATTTCCTAATACTGATGTTGGTAGAATTGTTAATAGAAGACATTTGTTTTTCCCCAGAACTTCCAAATTTGAAATCTAATATATTTCTAAGTTCTGAAAACCAGTTCTTTTTTTTTTTTAAGGTTTTATTTATTTAACAGAGAAAAACACAACCAGAGAGGGAACACAGGCAGGGGGAGTAAGAGAGGGAGAAACAGGCTTCCTACCGAGCAGGGATCATGACCTAAGCTAAAGGCAGACACTTAATGACTGAGCCACCCAGGCAACCCTAAAAACCAGTTCTTTAAAACCAAAACGTTATTATATATCAACCAAAAAGCTCTACTCGGGTGAACATTCTCATGCTGTTTTGGAAGTGAGTTTGTCTGAGGAGATGAGATTTTCCTGCAAACAAAAATCTAAATCTGTAGACAAGAATATTTCAACCAGTTATAATGGTTAAACACATCAGCGGATTTAGCTGAGTAATACTTTTCTACAATATATAAATATTATTTATCACAGAATTTGGCATCAAGTAGGCAAAACATAATTTTTCTATAAACTTTTGATGAAATAAATGCTATTCATGTCCTGAAGTAAAATTCCCAGAAATGAAATAAAGCAGGAAACAAGCACTTCCAAAACGCATAATCAAAAAAAAAAAAAAAAAAAAAAAAAAAAAAAAAAAAAAAAAGCCCAAGCAAAGTCTCTTGGCCATAATGGAAGTCTCCACTTTTTCCTCTGACCAGAGGAATGGTGCACTAACATGTGACTATGTTCTCACTCCATCCTCCACCTCACTTCCATTTTGAAAAGGAGAACTTGAAGAATATTACAAAAATGCATACAAGAGGAGTGCCTGGGTGGCTCAGTCATTTAAGCATCTGCCTTCAGCTCAGGTCATGATCCTGGAGTCCCGGGATGGAGCCCCGCATTGGGCTCCCTGCTCGGCGGGAAGCCTGCTTCTCCCTCTCTCACTTCCTCTGCTTGTGTTCCCTCTCTTGATTGTGTTTCCCTCTGTCAAATAAATAAATAAAATCTTTTTTAAAAATGCATAAAAGAAATAAAGATAAAAATCAGCAATAGAAAAGGAAATGATGAGATCAGCAGTAAAGCTGATACAATAGAAATGTATTAGATTTTAATGTCACTAGGACTCTACACAATTACTAAGATGAAACATAGATTTTACTTTGATTTCTCTGAGCCACAAATGCAAAAATATAATCAGCTATTCATTTCACATTTTCTATTTAAAATGTTCATCCATTCAATCTACTTCAAGAAAGCAGATTTTTCCCTTGCTCTGTGTGAAAGATATTTTTCTCATGAATTGTCATTAATGGGAGATGAAAGAGAAAGAAAGTAAGAAAAAAAGAGAGAACAAAAATTGAAGCAGGTGTGGATAAAGAGAAAGGAACACTCAACCATAAAGTCCCTGATGATCATCTCATTCTGATGACACAGAGACAGAAGAAGCCAATTAACCCCTGGAAGGAGGTGCCTCTTCGTGTAATTTCCTATAAGCTTCTCTCTGTCTTCTTTTTTGAACCAAACTAGCAGGCAATGGTCATTTTCTTGTCCACAGGACTCAGAGGTCTGAGGTTACTACTCTCCTTTTTTTTAGTATAAGCTTAATAGAAATTTGATCAAAGGGGCACCTGGGTGGCTCAGTTGGTAAGCGACTGCCTTTGGCTCAGGTCATGATCTCAGCGTCCCAGGATCAAGCCCCACATCGGGCTCCCTGCTCGGCAGGAAGCCTGCTTCTCCCTCTCTCACTCTCCCTGCTTGTGTTCCCTCTCTAGCTGTGTTTCTCTCTGTTAAATAAATAAATAAAATCTTAAAAGAAAGAAAGAAAGAAAGAAAGAAAGAAAGAAAGAAAGAAAGAAAGAAATTTGATCAAAGACCACATAAAACTACTTTGAAATAAATGTAAGTGAAATATTTTAAAACATTCTATAGCAAAAATGAGAAATCCTCTGTTTCTGCTTTCCCTAAACTAGTGGAGAACATAAGAGAAAATAACAAATTGGTATATGATCTCTTTCTATGTTAATGAGAGTATTATCACTGGCTTTAGTTTTGGTTATTTTAGATCTCAATCTCTCTCTTTCATTCTCTCTCTCTCTCTCTCTCTCTCTCTCACACACACACACACACACACACACACGTCTGAAATATCAGAATGAAATGGACAATAAATGAGAAATTTAAGTAAGTAGTCATAAGACCACTTTGCTCATCTAATACTTTTATTTTCTCTATTAAAAGTATGAATTACTTTATGTGAGGGTGGATAGACATAAAAGTCAGAGCAGATGGAATAAAAGTATCTTTCCAAGAACAGTACTGGAAAGGGCTCATTTGAATCCTTACGGGATTAGATATCTTTCTATTTCAAAGGATTAGCAAACGGGGGGGGGGGGGGG
>PITA01026858.1:0-21940 GCA_004023965.1 Spilogale gracilis
ATAGATAGATAGATAGATAGATAGATGATAGATTGATAGATAGATAGATGATAGATAGATAGACAGATGGTAGATAGATAGATAGATAGATAGATAGATAGATGATAGATTGATAGATAGATAGATGATAGAGAGATGATAGATGATAGATAGATGATAGATGATAGATAGATGATAGATGATAGATAGATGACATATTGATAGATAGATGATAGATAGATTGATTGATAAATAGATAGATGATAGATAGATGATAGATGATTGATAGATAGGTGATAGATAGATAGATAGATAGATAGATAGATAGATAGATAGATAGATAGATGATAGACACAGAGAGAGAGAGAGAGAGAGAGAGAGACAGAGGATAGATGGATGAACAGATGGACAGAAGGATGGATAAATGATGAACAGTGGGCAGGTGGAGAGATTGGCATAGTAGCTACCACCTTGGTAATCAACATTTTTGTCAGCCAACTTTACCCAAATTCTTTTTGGAATTCTGTCTATAGTATAACTTTTGCATCCTTCCCAAATTTCTCAGCTAAGGAAGATAACTGACAACTGATAGGAAATTCACATTTATGAAATTCTATTTCTGCCTAGTTCTGTGTCAGGCCTCATGAGCTATCTCACACGTCTTCATGATGAGCCTGAGAAATGGGCCTACAAACCCTGTTTTCACAAGCAAGGAAACTGAAGATCAGAGGGTCCCATGACTAATGAGGGGCAGAGCCAGGGTGAGAGCTCCAGATCTTTCTTCCTGATTCCAGAGAGCTTCCTGGCTAAACCACAGTGGCATCAGAAAATAACAAGTAACACTACAGTGCAAGTTTAGACCAGAACTGTTACTGCAGGGAATCTAGTACGACTTCTCAAAACTTCTCTAAGCTGATACATCCTTACTAGTCTCAGTCTCAAACACAATAGTCAATGCTGTCTTTCCTTGGGAGCATAAGGAAGGGGAAAGCTGAAGTGACTGTGGAAATGCCCCGACGGCAACTAGCGTCAGGGGTGGGAAGAAGTGTTGCTAGGAGAAGACGGGTGGTGAATGCTTTCAAGAAGAAAGGGGAAGGGCTGAAGAGTTAAGCGCTTACTTAATCCATGGGGATTAATACAAGAGGACAATGCGTGTTTGATGCAGAGGAGAACCATTGTCCGAGTCTTAGACACTTTTCCGAAGGTCACAAGACTAGGGCTCCTCTGTACTTTCTGGAAAGAGTCTACGCGGCATTAAGAAACCTAAAGAGGCCCTTTTAAGATCTCCTTCAGCCTTTCCCCACCTGCAATGTTCGTGGGATGAGATATTCCCTGTTACAGCTCACCTCATACTAGACTACTGTATTTTCAGATCGTCTCCACTGTCATGAGACTGTCTAGGCTGGATAAAATTCATGTAGAAAGAATATATTTCAACTGAACAAAGTGATAGATGGCAGGCTTGGACTGAGGGCCCCCATCCACCCACCTCTAAAGTGGTATCACAAGACTGCGTTTTTCTTTATGGTGGTTCTAAATTAAAATAAATTCAGCATGCATCTCTGGGGCCAGGACGTGCTCTGCGTGCTGTGGGTGCAAAGCACAGCCCAGTTTAGTCTCTGTGCACAAGGGCTTTTACGGGGCCCGTTCCTGGGGCCCTACAGCCGAGAGCCTACGACATGGTTCCCCGCCCTCATGGAGCTGAGGACCCACTCTGTGCATTTATAGGAGCAAGGCTGACATGGGCATAGGCATTACTCATGTGATTCCACAAACAGAAAATCACGACTGTAAGAGTGCTCTGAAGAAAAATTACAATGTTAAGAGAGTCCCTAACCGGGTCCCCTAGCAGACTGGGCTTCCCCGAAGAGTGTTGCGTTAGTAAGGATGAGTAAGAACAGCTAAGTGAAGGAAGTAGGGTCATCCAGGGGGTCAGAGGAACTGAAAACACCCCATAAGGCAGAAACCAGCAAGTGTGGGATGGCCCGAGGAAGGGAAATATTAGAAAGACAATTCCGTGCAGAGTTTTATAGGCCAGTGGGAGTTTCGAGTTTGGGGTGGGTGGTATGATATTTTGAAGAGACAAAGATAGCTGGGAACGGAGTGGAGGGTGCCAGGGCGGATTTGGGGAGGCCGATTGGAAGAGCACCGAGCTGAGTCCAGTGGGAGAGGCTGAAGAGTGTGGATAGATCCGAGGTATAATTAGAATTTAAACTCACCACGCTGAATTTTTGTCGCATTCAAGTTTTTACTGTTGGATCGGGACCTATCTTTTTCTGTGCTTATACTCCAAGTATGTAAGGCAGTGTGAGGAAGACGGCAGTGCTGGAGGGTTGGGAGAAAAAAAGGAAGAAGAGAAAAAACAACTTTGCACAGAAAGCAGCCGTCCTCTGAAGAATCAAAATAGAGGTCTCCACCTTGCTCCACGGTTGACCAGAAGTATGAACTTCATTTACCAAAGCACTAGATATCAATTGTTTTTAAAGACTTTATTTATTTATTTGACAGAGAGAAACACGGCCAGAGAGGGAACACAAGCAGGGGGAGTGAGAGAGGGAGAAGCAGGCCTCTCGCTGAGCAGGGAGCCCGATATGGGACTCGATCCTGGGGCTCTGGGATCATGACCTGAGCGGAAGACAGATGTTTAATGACTGAGCCACCCAGGCATCCCACTAGATATTAATTTTAAAAGCTTAAATTGTTTTCATTTGTGATTTTTTTAATAATTTGATTACAAAGCCTGCAAATATTATATTGCCTTCACTTGCTTTTGCCATACGAGTTACAATAGGAGCTGAAGCACTTTTGTAACCTTGTCTAGGTACCTGACCTTCATTATAACAATCATAAAATAATTATAAAAGTTATAGACAATAGGGATGCCTGGGTGGCTTAGCCGTGAAGCGTCTGCCTTTGGCTCAGGTCATGATTCCAGGGTCCTGGGATCGAGCCCTGCATCGGGCTCCCTGCTGGGCAAGAAGCCTGCGTCTTCCTCTCCCCCTCCGGCTGCTTGTGTTCCCTCTCTCGCTGTCTCTCTCTCTCTCTGTATCAAATAAGTAAACAAAAATCTTAAAAAAAGAAAAATTCCCTTTTAAGAAAAAGGTTATAAACAATAAAAGGTACAAAATGAATGGGTTGTGAGTTCCAATGGGCAGACGTACACATTTTCCCCTGGCAGTGAGCGGGGAGGTGCTGGCGACTCTGCTTCGTAACGGGCCCTGGAGAAGGTCCCATTTCTTGTGGCTTCAGTTACCCACCAGTAAAATGGAAGGACTCTGGGAAAAGATCTTCTGTCTGAGGCTTCTGTTTTCATTTGTTGAACTACCCCTTAGAAAGCAGTCTGGCTCCCGTGGACTTAACTGCCCCCAGTGAGTGTGAGACATCAGCACTCTCGCTCCTGGTACGTGATATTCCCTAACACTTGATAAACCTGAGCTGCCCTCTTTCCCTTGGCCGCCCTGGTGATGACACCCCGACCCACAGAAGGGCCGCCTGTGGGCGTAGAGCGGGGAGCCCTGTGAGCGGCTGCCTCCCAGCTCCTGAAGCTTGCCATGGGGCAGGGGGGTGGCTGACAACAGCAATGGAGTGGGAGGCAGGGGCCGGCGCAAGAGCGCTCTACCCAGATGCCAAAACCACAGAGCTCAGAGGTGCCCAGGGTCACCGGTAGCACAGGCCCAGGCCCAGAGAGCCCCAGCAAGTCTCTGCTCCCCGGCCAGGTGCCGGCACATCCTGCCCCTTCCTCCTAGCCACTGTCTTACGCACACTCTCCTCACCCGAGGTAGGCAACAACAGCTCTCCCCATGTTGACGCTGAAGAGGAAGCCAAAGAGGACATTGTTGGAGACAGGGGAGACAGAGCACCCCCGAGTGGTAGGATAGCAGGGTGGTGAGAGAAGAAGGGACCAGAGAGAAGTAAGACTGAGCTAGAAGAGCTTATTCTCGGGGTCCTGTGGAGGAACGCATTCACATCTTCGCCTCTTCCCAACAAACACCTTCAAATGTGAAATGACTCAAGTATAATGAAGAGCCATTCCAGATCTATGACTACACTTTCAGTACTTGCTGCTTGCCTTCTCCGACAAAAGTTGTCATCACATCTGCTTACTGGAAAAAATAAAGAAGTCTTTAAATCATTCATTCTCCTCTACCTTTGTTGCCAGGCATTGGACTAAATATTACTTTGTATACGTTATGTTGTTATGATACAGTATTTCTGAAAGGGAGTCATTATTATTCCCTCTTCTTTGATGAGGAAATGGAAATTCGGAGGCTCGGTAATGTCTCTCAAACAACACATCTTTGTGGGTAGAAAGGCCTCCCTCTAACCCAGGGCTCTCTGGCATTCCCCGGTGTGGGCGAGCATTTCTCAATGTGTTGTTCGAATCGCACCATAGTTCACAGCAGAGCAGGGGCACATGGAAGGCACCTGGTAAACGTGTATCCTTCTGGGAGTCCCACATTTATGCTCGAATCAATTATGGCAAAGTGATACAACTTTCCACTTGCAATATGATAAGAATTTTCCTCCAAAAAGAAATCTTTATTAAAGTAAAAGAGGGAGGAAGGAAGGAAGGAAGGGAGGGAGGGAGGGAGGGAGGGAGGAAGGGAGGGAGGGAGGGAGGAAAATGGAGTTAAAGAAGAACATTGATGGAAAAAAATCATCAACACGTTATTCAGATGACTGATTTGATAACTCTACACCGCTATACTACATCATTCTGCCCTATTCACAGTATCAAGCCCAGACTTTAGTGTCACAAGAAATGGTTTCTAGTACTGGCTTCTGAGCATTGATAACCTTATGTAATGTGTAGGGATTGTCAGTAATTTTCACCACACAAAATTATAATTTTTATGTGCCGAGTGGCAAAAGTCAAACCTATCAATGTAAAGTTTCCGCATTCCCACTATAAATCATGCTTATTCTCGGCATCCACAGCTGGGAAACATCAAAATTATCCAGAACTGACCCCCTGGAAATATGTAGAGAGACCAAATGAGTTGGAGCCAGAAGCTTAGGATCAGAGCGTGGCCAAAATCAAGCAGGGGTGGGGGTGGGAGATGGGGGTGGTCTTATGAACCATGGCATCCTAAGAGCTCCCTAGAAGCCCATCTGGCTTATTAGGCAAACATGTCCTCCAGCCCTCGGCCCTCTCGACAAGTAACTGCTGGGTTAACAAATGAATGGAGAATTCATTGATGAGTCACCCAACAATTTCTATTTGTGATTCCCCTTAAGACAAGTCATTAAGCTTAGCACTTGGGGACTATGTAAAAAATAAACATGGTTCCTGATTTCAAAGGACTTACACCAGGACCAGAAGATCAAAAGTTCACTGTGACAAAACAAGAGTGGAATGTGCTAGAAAAAGTGAGGTGGAAGAAGGGGAAGAGAAGAAGGAAAACAGAAACAAAAAGACTGTAAAAGGATTATCTTGGGTGGGAGGGATCACTTCTAGCTAGAGTTATCCAAGGGTTCAGGGAAGAGATAACATCTGAGCTGAGTCCTAGAAGACGGTTCAATTGACACAGGTGGAGATGGAAAGGAGGGTGAACCCCAAAACTGGTCTTGCTAACGGTGAGCATGATGGGGGTCTGAACCTTCCTTAGAAGTCCCCAAACCTGGGGCATGAAGAGCCCAAGAGAACAGAATCGTTGATGAGTCGTGCATCATAAGGCTTAGCAATAAAGCCTTTCTTGTAGTCTTAAGGAAAACAAACTCCAAATCCTATCCATATGTTTGTATTTTCAATCAGTAAAAGGAATTACCTCCAGTTAAAGTGCCCCTGAGATTCAAGAACAGAGAAACATCTCTTGATTTGTTTTATCTTTTTTGTTAGCTGAAACCACAACTCACACAGACCCCTATGCAAGAGCATCGTAATTAAAATAGTAAGCCCACTCACACCTTCTGTCAAGACACATCAGTCTGTAAAGGTCGCCAAAGGGGGCCCTCCCCCACATCTACCAGAGAAGATAGAAGACCCCGAAGTCTGGGCGGGGGGCCGCTTGAAAACTGCCTCTTGGAAGCTCTCCATGCAAAGTCGCCCAAATCCGCAGCACACATGCTCTGTGTGACATGACCATATTTTGAATCAAAATGAAATGTGTCCATCAAATTTCTCCCAAGTAAGCAAACAAACTATTGCTAATGCATGACTTGATATTTCCTCAGAATCAGTGACATCATTGCCTTTAGGTTTTGTTACTATAAATCTTGACAAGTTTCGTCAGATGACGTTCAAAGTGCCAGAGCCATGATTGGTTGTGATAGAGGAATGTCTCTCCGGCCAACGATCTGTGTGCGGCTCTACATGGACTGTGACCAGAATAATAAGAAAGTCCCCTAAGCCAAGAAGACTGACCCCCAAGGGAGTCACGAACTGGTGCATATGGAAAAGCAGAGGAAGTCTTTTGGGGAACCAAAAATTATCTTGTCCCCTGAGGACTGGGAGGGTGGGAAGCCCTTCCTCGCCAGGGAGCGGGTGGGGGGCGGTCCTCGCTGTACTCAGAAGGCTGCCCGGTGATCGTGGCGCACCACAGCCACCCAGGGAGGGGAACGAAGACATGTCTCACATGTCTCATGAACTAGGGTAGCAGCAGTAAAGGGAGGGACACCGCGACGTGCCTGAGAAAGAAAGGCTGTGGTAAGGAGGTTGAGAAGGCCCATGCAGCTGAAATAAGACCTCCTGGGGGTCAAGAGGAAAGAGGAGCAGCTTCATCATGACAGCCCCCAAACAGGACATGTGCCCTATCGAGAGCAAACCGCCCAAGCCCCTCGGGCCCTGCAGCACCCCTAGCTCTCCAGTGGCCAGCCCCTCCCCGTTCAGACTCCGCGTCCGAGCAGGCAGTTCTGACTTTCCCTGCTCACCGCCCACCCCATGCTCACTCCCACCCACCTCTGTCTCCCAGAATCCAGCGGGGGCTTGCCACCTGTCTTCCAGACTCTGGTCTCCACCTCTTCAAAGTGCCACCCTCACACCGCTTCCAGAAAGGTCCATCTGAAGCACAACGGCGAGCAGGTGTCCCCCTACGCAACAACCCGCTGATGGCTTCCCACCACCTACTCGGAACGGTCACCGCTTCTCACCACGGTATGTAACTGGGACTAAAGCTGTTTCTGATAACCAGGCACCACACTCGTGTCAGGTGCCTTGAGGTTGCAGGGACCATTCAGGAATCCTCTCGGGGCAGCCGGTGACCCAGCACCGACAGAGCCGAAGGAGAAGGCCATCAAAAAACACTCACCTCCAATACCCCTGGAAACTCTCCCGTTACACATTTAGAAAAAAGTTTGCTAAAAAATGATTCCACTGAATCCACATAAATGTGTCTCATACTTTAATCATTTGTCCCTTTCTACCCCCAAAATATAAACCATTAATCCCCGAAGTGGAATCCTGGGTCTACACTCATCAGCATGCATGCGGACTCCTCGGTGCCCGTGAGCCCTGTCAACCCAGTACCCCAGGCACCAGACCCGAATCTCCATATTGAACAAGCTCTTGCCTTTTTCTCAATACACCCAAAAGCTTAGTACTGCTGATACATACTATCGAAAGTATAATTTAGGCTTTCCCATATATATTTCAGTCTGTCTACATGTTTTGAAGTGCAAAGTGTTCAAACGCTTTGAATTTTAGCAGCTTTCCCCAGATGAAAGCGCCACGATCCCTCATCAGTGGGGTCTGCAGGCCCCGGGCCCTACTCTCCCCCACTACGATGCGTGGCCCCCCCTTTTGAGGAAGATGTGAGCAGCACTGAGCTGATCACCTACGTGGGCCATTTCAGGAGATTAGGAGCTCCTCTCTGAAAGGACGGACAGAGCGATCTATTGTAGCATTTTTCACGTTAACAATCTCAGGACACACCTGGGGGGACTCATTCAAGATATTGTCACCAGAAGACTTTACCTTCGAAGGTTGTGAAACCACCACCGACATTTTAAAGGGAAGACAAAGGCCGGGAAGATGGGATTGAATCAAAAGTGCGCAGGGCTGTTGTGGCTTTTCAGACTTCCCAGCCCCTAATGCGGCTTTGTGCAGCTCCACTCTGTGCTCTCCGGGGAAATGCTGGCCTTTGCGAGCGACACGTCACGGATTTTCAATACCGTCTCAAAAGCTGGACCACGGGAGTCTCTCTTGCCCTCCTTGGGAGAGGGTGGGGTGGGGAGGGAGGGAGTGCTGGGGCCATGGAAATGGGGGCACGGGCCGCCAGGGCTGAGGCGGCGATGGAAAGAGGTGCCGCCTGCCGGGCCCGCACCTTGGTGAGAGTATGTCCACACGCATCCCTCCGTCTACACCTAAGATACCCCACACGGTGCAAGAGGGCAGACACGGGCTCACGTGGAGGAGCTCCTTCACATTCTCACACGGGCACCTGCTCCAGGGGCAAGGCGCTGGTCTGAGTCACTGCCTCGGTTTCCCCAGCAAGACCGGTCATGGGAAACGGAGGGGTCTGGGGCCACGGGGTCACAGAAGCTTGGGGTTTATTGGCTGCCGTCTGCGGGGAGTCTCGGACATATGTTTTCCCGAACCTTTGTTTTTCCCGTGTCTCTCCAGACATTCCCCATATGCCTCTGTGAGAAACAGAGCAGAGAGGGTCTGGGAATGCAGAAACACGCCCTGGGTTCCTGGCGAGAGAGGGGAGAGGCAGGATTTTTTTCCCTCCATTAAGCCCTGCCCTGAGCAGAAAGAAATCATCTCTAAGCTCTTGTCTTGGGTGACATTTTCCCTGACACAGGGTTGCTTTTCCTCACCTGTCTAAACTAAGTAAAGAGGATCCAATATCCACTCAGTGCTGATCTTTTCAGCAGATACTCAAAGGATAAAGGAAGGATAATTTATTATTCTTCTGTTTAATCCCATAGAGTGGATTGTGAACTTCCAAACAGTAAGGCACTCTTCCGAGAAAAGAGCCCTCCTTATCAGTGTGGCCCCGTCCAAAACAACGATGACTTCACATTGGCTTCGGCTCTAAGGTGTATTTGTCTCCTGTCAGTGACTGACGCTCAGGACTGCTGCACCGGCCTTATAAGGGAAATCTGGAAATCGTGGCGACCCACCCTCTCTCCGTGCATGCCCCTTCCCATTTCCCTGTGCTCCCCAAGTCACCCTGAAGTGGAGAAGGGAAAGCCAGCCTTCCTCCACTTCTCTTGGCTCAGCTGGGAGGAGCAGGTCTTCAGGGTAACCAGACATGCCCAGTTTACTCAGAAGACGCTTCTTTTATATGGCACAACATCCCAGCAGGTTCTGCGTCCCGCAGGGACAAAAAATTTAAGTTGCCGTTAGATTGAATATTAGGTACAACTTTTAGACGTAACCACAGATTATTCGTTTGTTTGTGCAAGGTCAAATTAAAGCTGACCCTCTGTGTAAATGGCCCACAGAGCCGAGGGGAACGGGGCCATGCCCCCTGCCATGCCCCCTGCCCGCGAGGTTTGTGGGGCACCAGATACGAAGGCAAACCAGCAATCTGGTGTGGTTTCACACATGCCGTTTCCTCGTGTGAGGACCCTGGGGTTCACAGGGAGGCCATTCAGGTAGACCTTGCTCATTAAGGAAAGGGTGTCAAGGTGGAGCTGCACCTCAGCGGCCGAGGTGTATGTATGAGTGTGCGCACGCACGCGCGCACACACACCACATGCACATTCACACACACACTCACAGCGCCTATATTCATTTGTACGGGTGTATTTAAATCACACCCACATGTAGTACATATATGGTGAAACTATTCCCCGGAGAACAAGGAGACCATCTTTCTCATCTTTAGATTCCTTGCAGGAGAATTCGGTCAATATCAGTGTATTTGGTTCCAGCTAGGGTTTGCCTGATTTCTAAATTTATTCCTTTAGATTTATCTCTTGAGCACCTACTGTGTTCTGGGAGGCACCAGAATACCCAGATCCCTCCAGGAGCGTATCAGCCACTGAACTAAATATTTTATCTTACAAATGAATTCCTAAGAGGGCTCTCAAATATTTAAAGTCAGAGGTCTAAGGTTTAGTAGACAAGTCCAAGAATGTTTTACTTTGCATGTAACCTAAGTACATACTGCTTGCTCAGAGAAGAAAATAGTAGCAGCCTGTAAAGCCTTTCCTTCTTGTCGATTTGCTTTCTAAGTCTTCACTAGAGTATGCAATCCTTGAGGGCAGAAACCACGGCTCACTGTTCTCTACAGCCCTGACTCCTGGCACATGCAGGCATTCACTGTCAGCAGTCTCACCGACTTACTAAGTAAACCAATATAAAAATTTTCAACATTCGAAATATCTGAATAAAAACAGATAGGATGTGCCAAAGAAATAAATCAGCTTCCCCTATCCTCCCCCAAGCCCACTCCTAAAAGATACGTTCCATGGGAGGGCAGAGGAGCGTCCAAGGTTGGGCTCGCTGGTACTCACGTACAGGAATTTCAGGAATCCCTTCATCTCGCCATGGCTCTGAAATTTTTCTAATTCATGCAGATGATGACAACATAAGCCATACGTCCCGGCACCAACATGCCAATCCAAGGCTGGGGCTAAAGGAGCAGAGCTGCAGGTCAATCAGAGAGAGTTAGGATTACGACTTTCCTATTATTATTTTAGGGTCCGCTCACTTACAGCCAAGAGATTTGCTGTTATAAATTCACTTCAGTGTGGCCTAAAAGGAAGGAAATGAATTGACAGGATGGTTAAGAGTGGTTTTTTTTCCCCTTTTAATCCATATCCATAACTTTCATCTGGCTGAGATACCTTTAGGTAATACCGCTGATCCAAGCTAAGAAAGTATACACGTGATGTGATCACACGGGTGAGTACTACGGGAGAAACAGAGTCATGTGTTCCAAATCATCTCTCATGCTGACATCCGTGAGGGGTAAGGCCAGGTGGGATGCTAACTCTAGGTGGAGAGGTCTAGCCTGTCCAGCCCTTTGTTCCGAGGTATGGCCGAGACTACACAGGCTGAAGAGCTGTGATAATAGTGACGATGCCTTGAATCGCGTGTGTGGGCTGCTTCGTCATCCGATCTCTTCCGGCGTGGAAGTGTTCGCGTGTGAGTTGGTGGCTGCTCCATCATGGGTCCCTGGGTGACCGCAGCAAGCAGAACGGCACACCTGCGTGAAACACGGCGTGGATGAGAAAGACCGTTCTGTTTTATGTCACTGAGATGTGGGGGCGTCTTTATCAGTATTACGGCATCGTCTAGTCTATTCCATCTGATACACCAAATGCCTGGCAGAGCTAACAAACTAGGTTCGGTCCGAGGAACCCGCGACGACAGTGCCACGAAGCCTGCGCACCACTCTGTTTTACCAGGAGAGAAGTGCGGTCATCCCTATGACATAGCCTGAAAAGCAGAAATATGGATGTGTCCTTTGCAACATTGTTGCATTTAAATAAAATGTATATAAAGGCTTTTGTTTTCTTTACAAATGTTTCCTGCACATAGTAAGTGCTCAGAAAATGTACCAATTATTAATGCAATTTTAGCCCCAAGAACCCTCTCCTTCTAGATGTTTTGGACATGACGTGAGTCTGGAGAGGAAGGGTCAATAGAAGCCAGGCCTGCATTCAATCATCCAACAAATATTTTTTTAAAAACCTATCAGGTACCAATCACTGTCTAGAAGTCCCTTCCTAAGCATAGTTTATCAAGTTAGAAGGGATATCAGAGATGTAACTACAGGTAGACTCTACTCCGGAGAAGCGCAGGTTGCCATGGGAACCCTCGTGGAGCCACTTTCCCCAGGCCTGGGCATCTGGGAAGGTTCCCTGCGGAGGGTGATGTGGAGACGGAGATCTGAGAGAAAAATCAGGGAGAGTCAAGTATAAAGAAGAGAAAGCAGGTGCTTATGTGGGGGAGGGACAGCATGTGCAAAGGACCCGAAGCAAAGGAGAGCAAGGAGCGCGTAGAGAACGTCAGCGGCCAGAAGAGACTGTGAGGGAAAGGTGGGAAGACAGGGGGCAGGAAGCATAGAAGGAAACCTTGTCATACCCAAGGCACACTAAGCAGTCTTCTGAGCAAATGGAACTTTTTGATCTGTTTCTTCTTGCCCACGAGGGACAACTTGAAACGAAGTCCCGCGGGACACAGAAGACCGAACAATCCAGCATTCATGCACAGGCATTCAATAACTTGCCACAAAGCTAGCTTACAGGAAGCAGCGGCTGAATCTTTTAGCATTTAGGTGCTCTATGATGGCAGAGACACGTTCTTATCTCCCCTCCTCCTACCTTCCCCTCAGCTTCCTGGAACCCATTCGCACAGGCTGCAAACATCCAAAAGGTGCACTGCTCCAGGGGATCTCTCTGCTTGGTGGTCAAGGCCCCCACTCTGCTGACGTTGTGACTGGAATTTCTGTCCTTACCCCTTCCCCTTTTTAGGGCCCTGAGACCCAGGAAACACATGCACTGTTTCTGCGGGTAATGTGAGAAGGAGAGAAACTTATCCCCTTCCCTGTCCCAGTCGCTGCGATGGACATCCAAATATATGCAAGAATTCCCTCTATGCTTTTAGATTGGCCCCAGCTCTCCTTGCCTGGGAGGAGAATTTGGCTCATCGCGTCCCGCCAGGCCCAGCTGATTTCCGGCTGGCTGGTCCACAGCACCGAAAGACTTGGAGGATCTCGAGATACAGCAAGGCCTTACTATGGACATTGAATCGATCCACATAGCAGAGGTTTGCACAGTAACTTGACCCCGAGAGCCAGTAAAGTCTGTGCCATCAAAAGCAAGTCAGAGCACAGTGGCATCCAGCGAAGCAGCCAACAGACGGTCAGTCTGTCCTCTTAGGCAAGAGCTGTGCAGAAGAGCGAGCAGAGAGGCTCGAGAGAAGCCAGACGGGCGGTGAGTTCCACGGGCCCCCTGTTGCCACCGCTGTTGCTGCTGTTGGAAAAACACATTCCAGCATCTGGGCTCGGAGCCGCGCAGCTGTGAGGTGTCCCCATGTGCGAGCGCGCACGCCCTGAGACGTTCGGCCAAGAGCAGAGTGGGGCAGGCCCAGAGGTCACGCCAGGGGCTGAGGCCCGGCCAAGGCCACCTGGGCATCTGACGTGGGCCACTTTCCTTGTGCAGTAAGGGCTGGGTTTAAGAAATGCCAAGCTTGTGTTTGGAGGAAGATAAACTTTCCAGAATATAGAGGATTCTTTCCCAATCCTTCTGCAATCCAGTCATGTGACTCCGGGGCTGGGGAACCAGTCTCCCAGAACAGCCTCAGAGTAGGACTGAAGAGAGGCTGACAGCCAACGGGAACCCTGCTGAAATGCAGGAGACACCTGAGTCAGCACACAGCTTCAACCTCAAAGTCAAGAACTGTTTCGGGGGCCCCTGGGGGGCTCAGTGGGTTAAGCCTCTGCCTTCAGCTCAGGTCATGATCTCAGGGTCCTGGGATTGAGGCCACATCGGGCTCTCTGCTCAGCGGGGAGCCTGCTTCCTCCTCTCTCTCTGCCTGCCTCTCTGCCTACTTGTGATCTCTCTCTGTCAAATAAATAAATAAAGTTAAAAAAAAAAAAAAAGCAGAACTGCTTCAGACGAAGGCTACAAGCTTGGAGAGTTGCTTCCCAGATCCGTTGGCTTGAGGACCTCGTGTTTCCGCGTTCACAGGACCCTGCTTCCGAGGCGGGGGGCATCCTGCTGGCTTCTCCTCCTAGGCCTTGTCACCAAGTTTGGAGCGGTGTGACCTTCTCTGCGGCCGCAGGCTGGGGAGTGCGGAGCAGGAGGAACGGTGGCCAGATGCAGCAGATGTGTCTCTAGACTGTTATTTCCAGGGAATGACTCCACAAAAATTGCTTCTGAGCTGGGCAGAGGAAGTCGCTGCTGCGGGAATAGAACACTGGGCCACTCTTCTGTAGGTGCAGACTAACCCAAAACATTACCAAAAAGTTGTCATCATGTGTGAGTGGATGGAGAAACGCCATAGCCTTTAGGGCATTTCTTAAAAAAAAAATCACTGGTTTACCATTTGAAATTCAAGCATCCTCAGAAAACAATGGAAGCCATTATTTCTGTGCAACATCATCCAAAGCCTGTGCAGAGGGGGTGCATGGCGCCGCTTTGATGCGCAAGGCCCTGCTCCATGAGACAGGCAGCGCAGGGGGCGTGGACAGCCAGGCAACGGCTCGAGATTAGACCGGATGTACGGGGTTTTCTTGTTTGTTTGGTTGGTTTTTTGTTTGTTTTTTTTTAAATATTTTATTTATTTATTTGAGAGAGACAGAGTGAGTGAGAGACAGCATGAGAGGGGAGAGGGTCAGAGGGAGAAGCGGACTCCCCACGGAGCCGGGAGCCTGATGCAGGACTCGATCCTGGGACTCCGGGATCCTGACCTGAGCTGAAGGCAGTGGCTTAACCAACTGAGCCACCCAGGCATCTCTCAGATACACGTTCTAAAATAAGAGGTGGAGGGGCGCCTGGGTGGCTCAGCCCCTAAGCGTCTGCCTTAGGCTCACGTTATGATCCCGGTGTCCTGAGATGGAGTCCCATGTCAGACTCCCTTCTCACTGGGAGCCTGATTCTCCCTCTCACACGCCGCTTGCCTATGTTCCCTCTCTTGCTGCCTCTCACTCTCTCTCTCTCTGTCAAATAAATAAATAGATAGATAGATAGATAAAATTTTAAAGATATTAAAAATAAAACAAAAGCTGGATTAGTAACAGGTCCCTGCAGAAGGCCCTGGGAACAGCAGGAAGCTGCCAGGAAAGACCCTCAATGGTCCTCCGAGTGGGCCCAGGGCCAAGTGAGAGAGGCGCCTGCACATTTGGCCCTGACCAGTTCTGGAGTTCACCTTGAGTAGAGACTTTGGCAGGCTAAGGAAGCAAATTAAAATATAGCAAGTCATGAGTTATTATTATCTGAGCTTAGCTAGAATGGAGAAGCCCTACAGAAAGCGTGGTCAGTTTCCTTTCTGGAAGTCCTATCTTTGACGTATGAAGTCACTTACACCTCCTCTGCTTGTGTGGAGGTCCAAGAATGATGGGAGTCCTCCAAGAAGGAGGGCAGGGAGGTTGATCTCACATCGATTTTGGAGTCCTTATGGTGGAGGGTGGGGGGCACATAAATATTTCCTCCCTTTTTGTCGTCCAGTCTTCAAATTCGGGGCCAGTGAGTGGGGGATGAACGGGTCCTGGAGAGGGTCTCAGATGGGTAGGAGGGCAGCTGCTGCACCGGCATGGTTCAAGGGGCTATGCCCCGCTTGCACCCCCAGAAGTGTTGGGGTGAGCCCCTTGCATTCCCAGCAAAGCCCCAGCCAAAGGTACTCTGAGACTGGGCAGTAGGGCAGCGTCCACAAGAGGAACCATGCAAATGCTCATGGTGCCTTCGTCCCAGATGTCCTTGACTCTCTTCTGCAGGCAAACCGAAAGGCTGCTTCCTCCTGGGGCTGCACTGTGCACTGTGTCTGCGCCGCAGAGCTCCCTGACACAAGCCCAAGGGTCAGTCTGTTCTCCCTGCCAAGAGCTGTGGCCAGGGCAGGGCCTGGCGTGGCAGCGGAGGTGCACCAGCACTTCTCCCTCTGTAAAAATAGCACGATTCAGGACAAAAAGAGGTAAAAATAATAATCATATATATATATATTCATGCAAGATAAAGACTGAGAACCCGTGCAGGGAAGTTATGATCCACAAAGTAACCATACTTGAACCGCATCACATGCCTGAATCAAGCCATAAATTTAACAGCATGTATTTACAAAGGAATGGAAGTCCACATATCACATTTTCAAAAACAATTCTGCAAATCTGAAAGGAGATTAATTTGACTGCTGGACATTCCTCCGAATATTTTTCTACTTGTGAAATTAAATTCTCTTCCTCACTGGCGCATTGATGTGGAGGCTTTATAGACGCATTATAGAAAATATGTGGAACAGGTGAGGGGCTGTCCGAGGGGCCCTGAGCCGTTGTCTCTCCGGAGGTCAGATTTTCTGTGAGTTGAAGGCCGACGAGCCCTGCCTGCTGCACCCCTCACAGTGCGGGAATTACTAACGTTACACAGTGGGAGTCGGGATGTAATTTAACACCAGACTGTAATGCACTCGTGGCAGAACAGTGAGGGTTAACTTTAAAAGACCTGACTCGGGTGTGCTTAGCGTCTCAAAGAATGTAATGCCGACTTCATTTTTTGTTTCTGGGCTGGGGGAGGGAACAAAATCTCTTTTCTTAACATAGTCCTCTGGGTATTGTCCACTGGCCGTCTTGTGGAATCAAACATTTGTTGCCCTAAGAAACAGAAGGATGAAACTTGTATGTGTTCCTCTTTCATTTTCTAGAAGGTCTTCATAGATGATTACAGTCCCAGGCTACAGGTACAGGAAAATAAGCTGATACGACAAATGGTCTAGAAGCTTGTAATCCCATTTTATTGAGCTATTGCACAGGCTGAATTCATGCGAAGGCATCTCAGAGGCCCCAGCAGCATCTCCTGATGTTACTTCAGCAGAGGCTGAAACTACCCAGAAGAGGGTTCGAGCTACTCCCTGAGTGATCTAGATAACCCAAAGTTCCTGGACTTAGTTCAGATGACAGGTGATATCCCCACAGTGGGAAACCGTGGCACTTATAACCCTTCCACTTACAAACCTCACCCACAACCTATCTTCCCCAAGACTTACAAAAGGTCAAGGACCAACAGCCCAGACCTTCTCCACCAGAAGAGAGGCCACCAGGGAGAACCACTAGGTCGTAAGCCTTCTGTGGACAAGCATCTACCACTAACCAACACGAGTGGAAAAGAACGAGCAAGTGAGCAGATGGGTTGGTTGGCAGACTTCTAGCAGAGGGAGAGACCAATGTGTCCAGCACATCAGATAAAGCACTAGAAATGCAAAGAGATGGGGGTAGAGGAGAGGCGGCGGCCAAGAAGCCGCTGGCAGGAGGGCCTTACTGCCTCTTAGGAAAGGCTGCCGGTGCCTGCCCATGGGCTTCCTGCCCAGGTGCAGAAAATGTATTTCTGCCTCAGTTGCAGTTAAAGAAAGTATCGGAAGATGAGATGAGATTTGGCAAAAATGCCTAGTGCTGAGTGCACAGAGGAATCTAATCAATGATATTTGATTAAAAGGGTGAATTTGAGCCAGAGGAAACAGTGAGTCAAGTGTTCACAGCAGCAAAAGCATCCTCAGAGGGGTTCCGGTGCCGAGGACTTCCAGCTTTTTCCTTGGGGCCCCAAGGTCACCTGGGTGTCCATGCCTCTTTCCTGCCCCAATTCTTCCTTCTTGTAACTAAAAAAAGATCCAATAGAATGATGCTGCCTGACTGCTCAGGCATAGGTCCCTTGGAGAACCTTGCTGGGCTCCCCATTCATTTTTTTCTGTAGCATTTATTAAGCGCCTACCCTATGCCAGAGAAATCAAACAACAAAAGTTACAACTTACATTCAGAAACTCACCAGGTTATTAGGTTCACGCAGGAAGATGATTTATTTTAGATCTTCATTCACTGTCAAGACAGGAGAATGACCCTTAACTTGGCGTGTCCCTTCACCATATGAATACAAGACGTATATCTCTAGCGACCGTAATATCTCAGACCTGGCTACTTGAACGGGGGTCTGGGAGCCGGGGCTTCCAAGCACCTGGAACTCATTAGGAAAGCAGACGTCCACACCCGCCCCCGACCTACAGAATAACTGCAGTTTAAGACGACCCACAGGTGGTCCTTATGCACATGGAATCTTGAGAAACAATGGTCTAGAAGAGTAGATCTCAAATATCAGTGGGCAACTTTCCAGGGACCGCGTTTTGAGAATCACGGCTCACAACACCCTGACACCATGAAGCCTGACTTTATTCTGGGGCCAGAGAAGGAACAGTAACCCTAAAGCTCTGGTTCTCACGTGAACCACATCAGATGCGTCTGGAGGAATTTTCCGGCACAGAACCCCACCCTGAGATTCCATGTAGATGCCAGGGATCGCAGAGGTGAACTTACCTCTCATCACATCAGAAGGAAATTGAAGAATATCAAGGACAAAAAGAACACTTTCTAAAAGGAAATAAATAAAGAGCTGATTGAATTTCTGAAGACTTTCTCAAGGTTCCTTAAGAATTAGCTGGCAAAAGGACAGCTGGGTAATTTCAAAGTGTCACAGTGAAGGGTCACTGAAATATGCAGGTGCCTATTTATTTAAAGCTCCAGAGAGTGTGTCCCATCTTTCATTAAAAAAGTAAATACACTTTTTTCTTTCTGCCTTTACTCAGCATTCTTGATATAATGAATTCTTCTATCGTTCCTGTACCTCTACCCCGAGGTTATAATTTTCAATCACAAATACGGCAAGATTCTTGATTTTCCTTCTTATCCTTGGCCTTTGGCATCATTGGCCACCAGCAAACGTTTTCTGGACTCATAGACCCCCCACCCCAGTAAAAGTGCAGATTACATCTCCACCATGGCCGTCGGCTCTCTGACTTGGATACAGACGTGAGGAGAACCGTGGCATGTGACTGACAGTCAAGGAAGGGCTGGGACAAACAGAGATGCCTGCTCACTCCTGCAGCGGGAGGACGCGGCTGTGGGTCGGCGCGGCTGTGGGTCGGCACGGCTGGGAGGCCCTTCCCAGTACATGTTTACAAGATGTGCCTACTCAGATCACAGCTTCTCCATTGTCATTCTACCTTAAAATCAGTTCATCTGAGCACCTCCCGTGTACTTAATGTTACAGGTACACTTGCAGTAAGTGTATCAAACAGTATCTAAGTGTCATTACAGCTAAAAAACCTCTGGAATTCCTTTGGAACACCCCCTGAGGCCACCCTAGGCAGACCACCGCCGCCTGTGTCAGCCCTAGTTCCCACCTGATCTTCAAACACCTGTTTCCACCCACCTCTTCTGGGAATCTACTCCTTCCTCCTGCGACACAGGCTTCCCGAAAACCTTGCACAATCATAGAATTCAAATGGGTGTTCCTTCCCCGACCCTTGCCCACCAGCAGCTATGATAAAGAGGCATCTGCTATCTCTTTCCCTCCTTTACTTTACAGCCCTGCTGGGGCAGAGTTTCTATATCTATAATCCCTATCACCTACATCTAAGTCTGTGGTCTTCTCCACTTGGGAAGAATCTGTTAGCAGGAAGATTGGAACGCATTCTATTCAAAAGGACTATAAAAGAGTTCCTGACTTTTTGGGCCCCAGGGTGTCTCAGTGGTTTAAGCATCTGCATTCGGCTCAGGTCCTGGTCCTGGGGTCCTGGTATTGAGTCCCAAATTGGGCTCCTTGCTCAGCAGGGAGCCTGCTTCTCCCTCTCCCACTGCCCCTCCCCCACCACTCACTCTCTCAAATAAATAAAATCCTGGGGCGGGGCGGAAGAAAAGAAAAGGAAAGGAAAAGAAAAGGGAAAGGGAAAAGGAAAGGGAAGGAAAGGGAAGGAGCAGAGACAAAACTGTTCTTCCTCAAGGGGTTGTTTATTCTGTTTAATTGGCCTCTTTGAGAGAATGCTGCTGATCCTTAAACATGCGGAGTCTAATCAGGGCAACTCAGTTACCTTATGGCTTCAATGAGCTCCACAAATTCTTCAGATTCTAGATTTTTTGATTTTAGAAACTTTGAATAGACACTCATTGAAAAAGCACCATTTGCTAAATCTTAGACCTTATAAATCTGGAATCCCAGAATTGTCCCTACAATTTCATGTGAAAACCCCAAGTTTGGCTTTTGATTTTTTCTTAAAGTTCTGATGTCTAGAAAGTCCTTTGCCCACCGTGAACTTGAGGGTCCCTCTCCACACCAAGCCCTCATGTGACCACCCAGCTAACCCATGAGCAGTATGGCAGCTGGCTAACTTTTCACCTAGTCCCTGTTTCCCCCCAAAATACACAGCTGGCAAACCCTGACTGCAGTTCCAAGCCACGGTGACCAGCACCAAACAAAACTTTAAATGCTGAGGACTCCACCGTGTCTGCTCAGGTCCTCCGTGCCATCCCCTGCCCTTCCTGGGGTTACAGCCGACCACCTCCACACCTCCTGCATTTTGGAAACTTCTTCATCATCACACGACGCATTGGCCCGAAGCCTCAGCAGGGGGTCTCCAGCAGCCCTGGAGGGAGCACCTGGTGAGGTGTCCTGGATCTCAGGAAGGTCAGAGTGGGTCAAGGAGATGCCTACTGCAGCGTGCCTCTCCCTCCTTTGTGAAGATCCTTTGGGTTTCATGGAAACCCGCGTGTGCAGGAAAGCGCAGACAGCTGTTCTGGTCCCCTCGGCTCGCACCACCATTCCTCTGAAGCTATATGAAGCATGTGAGCAAACCCCTTCCCTGTCTGGGGCCCCCCAGAAACATTCCCTGAATTCCAGCATTTAGTATTGACTGCAATGTCGAGGGAAAAAATAGATCGCCAGGACTCAGGGCCTCCGAGTCCGCCACCAGCGGCAGAGAGCCCTTGGTCCCCGTTGGGTAGAGCACGTGCTGCCAGGGCCGTCCCGGAGGGTCTGGCAAAGAAAAAGGTAAAATGCAGTTAAAAACCAAAACAGCAAAACAACAACAACAACAACAAAACCAGAGGTGGGACCAGGGTGCTCCGGGTCACGAGAACAACAGAAGGGCCGGTGGGCGCGGGGTAGATGGAGATCCTGTGAGTGCATGACATGACGGGGTCCCAACAGTGGACCAGGAACGCTGACTGCTCGGGGCTCCCGAGTGCTGGTGGGAGCCCGCGTGGCCTCCACGCGCACCAGCCTGCTGAGCCCAAGAACAGGACCTAGCCGTGGCCACCAACACCCGGTTTCCCCTGTGTCCTGTAAGATCTGCGACGTGCGCCCCATGGTGGGGAGCAGCGCTCCAGCACCGGCTCCCGCTGTGCCCCCTGCGCGTCCTTGGAGAAGTCACAGCTGCCGCCTGGTCTCCACTTTCCTCTGGGGTCCGCTGGTCTGAGCTCAGCCACCAGCGGCGGCCCGGAGCCCAGAAGGTGGCAGTATCAGGAAACCTGCTCCTTCTGAAGGGCATTTTCCAGAAGGCCCAGTGTTGAAAGGCTGGGATTCCCCCAGCCCCTACCCTCCCACTGCCCACCTGCGTCTTGGTCGCCCTGCCCCAGGCCGCCCCACAGCCCAGCCCGGACTTCCCATGAAACTGCCCCACTAATCGCGCCTTGTGCTTATCAGGAGTCCTGAGAGCAGACCCTCCCTGTCCCCTCAGCACAGAACAGCGGGGAATCAGGGAATTCCTGGCCTTTGCAATTTTACAATTCACTGTTTTAAGAGGTTCTTTGATAAATGAATCTCCATAGAGGGTTGTTTTTTTTTCCTGGACTGTGAAAGGAAGGTGCCTCTTTCTCCATATTTAAGTGAGAGAGACCCTACTTCCTTGCTTTCCTCTACTTGGCGCTTTGCTTTGCCCGAGCCACGCAGAAAGGTGGTTATTGAGTGTGAGACAATACCCCAGCAAGAGAGTGAACGAGGATGAAGCAGAACCCAGAGAGCCAGCAGCCCTGCAGGGTCCTGGACGCTGAAGATGGCGCTCCCCCTGATTGCTGACCTTTCCCGTGTTTGCCGGCCCACACCTAAGCTGCAGGAGGTCGGGCCGCAGGGAGACTGATGGTCTGCAGAGCACCAACAAAATTAGTGAGTCTTCCTGGGGAGGCAAATCACCCAAACGTGCTTGGGCTGAATAACAGCAAGAAATGAATGTCTAGTGACAGAAGGAATGACAGCCCGACACCCAAGGGCACGGAGGCAGCCAGGGGATGCTGACCCTTGTCCCTGCTCCCCGTCTTCCCTCTTTTCTCTCTTCCCCCTCTCCCCCTACGCCCTTTCTTTCCTCCTCCCCTCTCCTCCCTCCTTCCCCTTCTGCTCCCTCCTCCACCCAACAGGCTCTGGCACTCTCTAAATGATGTCTCCCTTCCCTTGGGGCCAGGCTATGAGGAGCAGGTACCCTCAGATCCTGATGTCATCTCAGGACCAGCAGATTATAGAGAATCTGGACTCCCAGATGGATGTGACTCCACACTCTCCACGGGCCCCCTGCAGTGACGGCCGCCCGGGTTAGCTCCTGTCC
>PITA01026859.1:0-21939 GCA_004023965.1 Spilogale gracilis
AGGGGTAACCTAGAGGACAGTAGGAGAAGGAAAGTAAATGGGATGTAGGGTAAATCAAGGGAGAGAAATGAAACAACAAAGACTTTAGACACAGAAACAAACTGAGGGACTTGGAGGGAGGGGGGTGGGGGGATGGGAGAGCCTGGTGGTGGGTACTGAGGGCACCTATTGCATGGAGCACTGGGTGTGGGGAATGGGGAATGAATCTTGGAACACTGGGAAAAAAATTTAAGTAACAAAAAAAAAAACATGAATATTTAAGTGCTCAAACACTTATTTTATTTGTTCATTTATTTGACAAATATTTGTGGAACTCTCCTGACAGGGTAGACATAGGTCTAAGCATTGGCTCTGGGGTTAAAATGGCAAGCAAGACAGAAATGGAGAGACAGACATGAATTAAATAATCACACAGAGACACCATTAGAAACTCTAATAAAGGAAAAGTATAACGAGTTGGGAAGGTGTTTGACAAAGATGGAGGATTGTTTTTTTTTTTAAGATTTTATTTATTTGTCAGAGAGAATGAGAGAGCAGAAGCAGGGGGAGAAGCAGAGGGAGAGAGAGAAGCAGCCCAATGTGGGGCTAGATCCTAGGACCTTGGGATCATGACCTGAGCCGAAGTTGGACACTTAACTGACTGAGCCACCCAGGCATCCCATGTGGAGACTGGATTTGAAGCCTCTGGAAACATCCTTCTGATGATGTGAAGTTCACCTTGTAGAAATCATGTTTTAGCTGAGAAAGGAAGAAAGAGCTAGATTTAGTGACTGTGGAGGGGAAAGCATTCCAGGGGGAGGGACGAGCATGTATAGGCCCAAGGTGGGCAGAGCGTGGACATGTTGCAGAAACTTTAAAGAAAAGGAAAGTGGGGAGAGATAAGGCTGCAGAGCAGCTCTAGGGAGCCCCACCTGCTGTATCAGGGCTTTTGACCTTTATCCTAGAAGCAGTGACAAGCTACTGAAAGGTTTTAAGCTGAGGAGTGACATGATTAGAAAATAAACTTAAAAACCAAACCAAACCACAACAACAACAAAAAACTTGGCTTTTAACAAGGGCTTCATTGTTCCCTGTTCCTTCCTTCCTTCCTCCTCTAGCAGCCAGGCAGGTGACTTCCCCAAACACAGGGCTGCAGCTGGCTCCAAAGGGAGATCCTCGGAACAGACTGGAAGTGCTTGGTCCTGGGCCCAGAGGATGAATGGAGCTAAGCTGTGTTCTTTCCTCTAATGCTCTGTGTGCTTCCTCTGTGTGTTTCTACCATTAAATAAATACTGGGGTATTTATAAAAACTTCAGCCAACCACCCACTCCATTTTCTCTGCTGCAAGCCCAGAAGCTCTCAAACAGTAACGAGCTGTACCAGGATCTCTGTGATATCCAAAGACACAGCTCCTAAAAGACTACTAACTCTAACTCTCTCCCACACAGGCAGGTGCCTGCTGCCTCGACTTTTACAAGCATAGTTGTAGAACATCTAGGAAACTGGAATTTGACAGACAGATTTCAGCTGAACCAGGGCAGCCCACTAGAGAGCTTGGCTTTTGGTATTTTTCTAGTCTATTCTTTCTGTTGAGCTACATGCAGCTGATGGACCTTCCGTTGAGAGAATGACAAACCAGAGGATTGACTCCAGTGGCAAAAAGGCAAGAAGAGTGAGTCTGAGTCAAAAGTCTTGTGAATGTATTTGAACTTCAAAAGTTTCAAACCAGAATCCAACCTCCTTAGGCAACATGAATCACTGCTTTTTCCAAAGTGAATTGACTTTACCTCTGTCCCTGGCATGATAGAAAATTCACCCATTTTGCTGGTCAACACGCTTGAGCTTGATTGTCAACTCTGCCACTTACCCCAAGCAAGTTAACTCACCTTCCAGAGCTTAGTGTCTTTGCCTATAAAATGGGTTAATAGTGTCTGTTTGGAGCATCATATAGTTGTAAGCCAATGTGGATGGAATGATTAGAAATAGTCCCCGCAAATTCAAATCAAAACCACACTGAGATACCACCTTACACCAGTCAGAATGGCCAAAATTAACAGGAAGGAAACAACGAGTGTTGGAGAGGCTGTGGAGAAAGGGGAACCCTCTTACACTGTTGGTGGGAATGTAAGTTGGTGTAGCTGCTTTGGAAAACAGTGTGGAGATTCCTTAAAAAATTAAAAATAGAGCTACCCTATGACCCTGCAATTGCACTCCTGCCATTTACCCCAAAGATACGGATGTAGTGAAAAGAAGGGCCATATGTACCCCAATGTTCATCACAGCAATGGCCACAATCACCAAACTGTGGAAAGAGCCAAGGTGCCTTCAACAGATGAATGGATAAAGAAGATGTGGTACATATATACAATGGAATACTATGCCTCCGTCAGAAAGGATGAATATCCAACTTTTGTAGCAACATGGACTGGACTGGAAGAGATTATGCTGAGTGAAATAAGCCAAGCAGAGAAAGTCAACTATCACATGGTTTCACTTACTTGTGAAGCATAAGGAGTAATACAGAGGACAGTAGGAGAAGGAAAGGAAATGGAAAGTGGGCTAAATCAGGGAAGGCGATGAAAATAAGAGACTTTGGACTCCGAAACAAACTGCAAGTCTTGGAGGGGAGGGAGTGAGGGGATGGGCGAGCCTGGTGGTGGGTACTGAGGGCACATATTGCATGGAGCACTGGGTGGGGGAATAAACAATGAATCTTGGAACACTGAAAACGTAAAAAAATAAAAATTAAAGAAAAAAGAAAAAAGAAAAGAACTAGTCCCTGCACTGACATTGCTGTTATCCAGTACTGCACCTGTGTTTCTACCTTCCTCATGACACTGACCTCAAGAAAAGACACCTGCCATCAGCCTTTTTGTCTGGTGCCTCCTCCTGTAGGTGTTCAGTATATAAAATGAAATAATCAACATAACCATCTTATAGGAAAGGGAGTCTCTTGTGTGGTCAGCCTTCCCAAGATAGTCTATCTTCTAATTTCCTTCAACCTTCTTATTTGCTTTAGACATGAATTAGAAAGACAAAATTATTGGATACATTCCCAAAAAGATATTTCCTGGAATGTTTCTACTAACACACACATATTATTTCATTAGTAAACTTATTTTTGAGCATTTTTAGGATTACAGAAAAATTGAGCAGAAAGTACAGATTTCCCATATGCACCCTAACTCTCTTCTTCCCTCCATATTGTTAATATCCTGCATTAGTGTGATACATTTGTTACAATTGGTGAGCCAATATTGATACATTATTGGACTAAACCCATAGTTACATTTAAATTCATTCTTTATATTGTATATTCTATAAACTTTGACAAAAATATAATAACTTGTATCCACCATTACATTATCATTCAGAATAGTTTTACTGCCCCCAAACAGCCCCTGTACTCCACTCATTCATCCCTCCTCCCTCCCAACTCCTGGCAACCATTGAGATCCTTTTATTACCACAGTAGTTCTGTCTTTCCAAGATTGTCATGTAGCTAGAGTCATAGGATACGTAGCTTTTTTCGATTGGCTTCTTTTCCTTATTGATATCCATTAGAGTTTCATCCATGTCTTTTCCTGGCCTGATAGCTCATTTCTTTGCATCACTGACTACTATTCCACTATATAGACGTACCACGATTTATTTATCCACTCACCCCACTGAAAGACATCTTGCTGGCTTCCAAGTTTTGTCAATTATGGAAAAAGTTCCTGTAAACATTCGTGTGCAGTTTTGGTGTGGATGTAAATTTTCAACTCATTTGGGTAAATACCTAGGAGTGTAATTGCTCTATTATATAGTAAACATATGTTTAGTTTTTCAAGAAACTGCCAAACTATCTTCCAAAGTGACTGCACCATTTTAAACTCCCACTGGCAAGAGATGAGAGAGAGTTCCTGCTGCTCATCATCTTCTCTCTCATTTGGTGTCTTCAGTGTTTGGGACGTCATCCATTCTAATAGATGAGTAGTGATAGTTCATTGTTTTCATTTGTGATTCCCTATTGATAGACAACATTAAACATCATTTCCTATGCTTATTTGCCATTTGTATATTTTCTTTGGTGAAGTGTCTGTTTAGATCTTATGCCCAGTTTTAAATCCAGTTGTTTGTTTGTTTGTTTTATTGTGGGTTTTTTTTTTTTCTAAGATTTTATTTATTTGGCAGAGAGAAACACAGCCAGAGAGGGAACACAAGCAGGGGGAGTGAGAGGGAGAAGCAGGCTTCCTGCTGAGCAGGGAGCCCGATGTGGGACTCGATCCCGGGTCTCCAGGATCATGACCCGAGCCGAAGGCAGTCGCTTAACCAACTGAGCCACCCAGGCGCCCCTGCAGAGTAGTTTTTAATTTCAATGAAGTTCTATCTATCAATTTTTTTCCCATGGATTGAACTTTTCATGTATAAAAAGTCATTGCCAAACCCAAGGTTACTAGATTTTATCCTACGTTATCTTTCAGGAGTTTCATAGTTTTCTGTTTTAAAAAGTTTTATGTATTTATTTGTTTGTTTGTTTATTTATTTACTTACTTACTTATTTGAGAGAGTAGTTTTCTGTTTTAAATTTTGGTATTTGGGGCACCTAGATGGCTCAGTGGGTTAAGCCTCTGCCTTCGGCTCAGGTCATGATCTCAGGGTCCTGGGATCGAGCCCCATGTTGGGTTCTCTGCCTACTTGTGATCTCTCTATATGAAATAAATCAATAAAAAAAATCTTTAAATTTTCGTGTTTGAAGCATTTGAGTTAATTTTGTGCAAAGTGTTAGGTCTTTGCCTAGATGTTTTGTTTTGTTTTGCATAAGGATATCCAGTTGTTCCAGAACAATCTGCTGAAAAGATTATCCTTTCTCCATCAAATTGCCTTTTGTCTGTTGTTAAAGATGGGCTGATTCTATCTGTGTAGGTTTATGTCTGGACACTGTTCCGTGTCATTGATCTCTTTGTTGGTTCTTTCACTGATACCACATTGTCTTGATTACTGTAGCTTTTTTTTTTTAAGATTTTATTTATTTATTTGACAGAGAGGAACACAGCCAGAGAGGAAACACAAGCAGGGAGGTGAGTGAAAGAGAAGCAAACTTCCCACAGAGCAAGGAGCCTGATGCGGGGCCTGATCCTGGACTCTGGGATCATGACCTGAGCCGAAGGCAGATGCTTAACCACTGAACCACCCAGGAACCCGATTACTGTAGCTTTAGTGTAAGTCTTCATATTGGATACTGTCAGCCCTCCAACTTTGTTCTTCTTCAATTTTGTGTTTGATATTTACACATTTAAAAGCAGGTTTATTGTTTTCGGAAAAATTATGCATGTTTATTAAGAAAAAATAATACAGAAAAGTAAAACATGTGAAACGTTTGTTATTATAGAAGAAAGGTTTGTAATCAATAATAAAAAGGATAAGAACACAATAGGGGGGAAAGTATCTCAATTATCAATTTCAGAAAAAAAGGAAGTTTAGTGCCCTATAAATATTTGTAAAAATGTCAACCTTTCTCTTAATTTAAAATGAAAAGAAATATCAGGAAACTCCTATTTTTCTCTTTTCTGCCCATTATTAATCAGGATAGAGGAAATAAAACTGTCAAAAGTATTGTAAATTGATATAAAATATATAAGTGGCTATTTGGCAAAATTTGGAATGTGCTCCTTGGATGAAGAAATTTCTTTTCTTCATATGGTATTCCCCAGGCTAAAAACAGTGCCTGATACATAATGTATCTTCAATAAAGGGTTGTTAAATAAAGTTGAAAAATGCAAAATGCACTCAGTCATTGATAGAGGAATTTTACTACCAGGAATTTATCAAATGGGTATATGTAGAGGACTTTTTTGTTGAAACATTGTTTTTTGTTTTGTTTTGTTTTGTTTTTAAAAACATTTTATTTGTTTATTTGACAGAGAGAACACAGTAGAAGGGAGGAGCAGGGGGGTGGGGAACAAGCAGAGTCCCTGCTGAGCAGGGAGCCTGATGCAGGTCTTGATCCTAGGATTCTGGGATCATGATCCAAGCCAAAGACAGAGCCTTAATCAAATGAGCCTCCCAGGTGCCCTTTGTTGCAGCATTGTTTGCAAAGGCAAATGCTATTACCAGACTAAATGTCCATCAATAAAGGAAACATTAAATAACATTTTATACAATCATACAACAAAATATTATGTAGCTATTAAAAAAGAATGAAGTAGATCTATATAATTTTGATATGAAAGTGTCAACAATATTACTGCTAAATGGAAAAAGGAAATTATAGAACAGTATATCTATAACATGAGAATATATAACTTATAATAATCAACTTGTTTTCTGGCCCTTGTTGGAAGGATCTCTGTTTTTCAGGGAGTCTCTCTTTGGATGATGGATTGAGGAAGGAAGGAAATAACACTTTCACTTGAGATTCCTCTTACTTGTTTACATTTTTCTATAAGAAGAAGCAAGTATAAGTTTTATGACTTTTTTTTCTTGTAAATTGATTTTTTTTTAAAGATTTTATTTTTAAGGGGCACTGGGTGACTCAGTCATTAAGCATCTGCCTTCAACTCAGGTCATGATCCCGGAGTCCCAGGATCAAGTCCCTCATCCATCTCACTGCTGGCCAGGAAGCCTGCTTCTCTCTCTCTTCCTCCCCCTGCTTGTGTTCCCTCTCTAGCTGTGTTTCTCTCTGTCAAATAAATAAATAAAATCTTAAAAAAAAAAAGATTTTATTTTAAAGTAATCTCTACACTCAATGTGGGGTTCATACTTACAACATTGAGATCAAGAGTCACATGTTCCACAGACTGAGTCAGTCTAGAGCCCCCAATCTATTTATCTATCTATCTAGTATAATTTATTTTTTAGAGATTTATTTATTTATTTGAGAGGGAGAGGGAGACAACACAAGCCGGGGGAGGGGAGAGGAAGAGGGAGAGGGAAAGATAATCTCAAGCAGACTCCCTGCTGAGCTCAGAATCCAACATGGGGCTCCATCTCAGGATCCTGAGATCCAAAATCAAGAGTCAGACACACAGCTGACTGAGCCCCTCAGGCCCCCTGATTTATGTTTTTTAATAAAAATGTATGGAAGTTTTTATGTAAAAATATAAAAAGGGCATAGATTTATGTATTTGAAAATACCATAATTTATTCAGGGGAAATGATACATTTTCATTTAAAAATCTAAATAAAAAAGCAAAAAGTAAAAAGTAAAAATCTAATTAATATTAGTTTGGTAAACACTTTTTCTAGCTATTTATGCAGCTGTACAATTTTGCAAAAATGAGTTTATTCTATTTATGCTGCTTTATAGTCTCCTTTTTATCAAATGATAGTCAGTGGAATTTTTTTCCTAAACAAATCAATTTGTTTTTATAGGTCTTACAGAATGTCAATGGATTTACAACTCATTTAGTAAACTCTTACTTTTTTTTTTAAATTTTTAAAAAAGATTTTATTTATTTGACAGAGAGAAACACAGCCAGAGAGGGAACACAAGCAGGGTGAGTGAGAGAGGGAGAAGCAGGCCTCCTGCTGAGCAGGGAGCCTGATGTGGGACTCGATCCCGGGTTCTCTGGGACCATGACCTGAGCGGAAGGCAGTTGCTTAACCAACTGAGCCACCCAGGCGCCCCACTACTTACTTATTTTTAAGCACTATAAACAGTGTTGTCTCATTCATTTTTAAAATAATGAATAGGCACAAAGTAACATTTTGAATCTATATATAAAATATAATAACAATACTAAGCAGAACCATGTATTCCTTACCTAGCCAGACTTCCTGTGGTTTGGACATCCAACAAACACCAGCTTGTACCCTAGGCCTGCACATATGTGTTTATATTCATTGTAACTTTGACTGTTATAGAAAAAAAATCCATCATTATAAGTAATCTATGTTATAATCTGTTATATCTTTACATTTTTTATAGCCTATAATACAGCAGTTTAAAAGAATAGGGTAAGTTGATATGTACCAACTTGAAAATTCCCACTCCATATTATTAGTAAATGACAGAAAGCATTTACAGAATAATATTGTGGTTATGTTACCAAGCTATTTTTAAAAACACAAGGAAGTGATTTAATGGTGTCTACAAAGTATTCCCATCTAAAAAGTCATCATGCTGTACATTTAGAATTTGTGCCATTGACAATACGCAAATTAAATCTAAATTTAAAAATAGGTTGTATCCACCCCACATTGGGGGTAGAGTTTGCTTTAAAAAAAATAGGTTGTGTTGGGCCCTGGGTGGCTCAGTTGGTTGAGCAACTGCCTTGGGCTCAGGTCATGATCCTGGAGTCCCGGGATTGAGCCCGCATCAGGTTCCCAGATCCATGGGGAGTCTGCTTCTCCCTCTGACCTTTATGCTCTCATGCTCTCTCTCATTCTCTCAAATGAGTAAATAAAATCTCTAAAAAAATAGGTCGTCTCTATATGTATAATGTAAATACACAGAAAGCGCTCTGGAACGATATAATCCTGAGTTTTTGGCAGTGGTTACCTCTAGAAAGGAAGACCTCTGCTCTTCCTCTACATATTTCTGTATTGTTTGAATATTTTAAAAAGGAGAAGGCATTAACTGGGTATCTAGTCAATCAGTAAATATAAGTACAACATTTTTTTATTGAAGTCAATAAAATAAATAAGATAAATAGAATAATCGGGGCACATAGGTGGCTCAGTTGGTTAAACGTCTGCCTTCAGCTCAGGTCATGATCCCGGAGTCCTGGGATGGGGCTCCTGCTTGGCGGGAAGCCTGCTTCTCCCTCTCTCACTCCTCCTGCTTGTGTTCCCTCTCTCTCTGTGTTTCTCCTTTCTCTCCGTCAAATAAATAAATAAAATAAAATATTTTTTTTAAAAGATCAATAAAATAATCAACAAATAGAGAAAACTAACAGACCACAAAGAGATTTGGGAAGAAACCAAGGTGCTGAGAACCTATGTAGAGATATACCCATACCCCATCTTTTCTTCCTTAGGGAGGATTTGAGGGCGGTGTTTTCTCCATTTTTGCCTCTCTGGAAAGAGAACAGTAGGTCACCAGTGAGGGGTTGGTTTCCTTCTATGGCCGCATGTGGGAGTGAGCTATGGACACCACAGCTGCCCTGCAAGGTGTCTGACCCCACCCCAGGGTGTGACAGCCTGAAGGAGACCCAGTACCAGCTTACCAAACATGCCTTGCTCCTTCCCACATTTGTGGTGGCAGGGTGATGAGGCAGCTGATGAAAATGAATATACAGTAGTGGGCCCCTGTGGTATGAATTACAAAGTGATTGCATAAGAAGAAATTCAAAGGAAAATAATCGAATGAAAGAAACAAAGAAAAAGACAGTTCAAACAAGGTTTATAGCTCAGGCAGTGACTTAGAGCAGTGAGATGGCGTGGGCAGGCCCCATAGGGCAGGTAGGAAGCGACGTCCTGGAGGGGTGGTCTGAGATAATCTCTCTGAGTGAGAAGAGAACTGGTCTGTACATTAAGGGAAGCCTTCTGGAATCAATATTTGGAAAGTGCCATGACGTATAAGGAAAAAGCTTAATTTGGGAGCCCTTCCTCTTATTTTTTAGTCTAGTATGCAGACACAAGACAATGTATTCAATGAATGATTCTGAAATTTCAAACACAAGTTTGTTACTGAATACAGTTTGTGCCCTTCCTGCTTCCTAGTCCTCCAGAATCATAAAGAGAGTTCTGACGGAGGTTCCAGGTGATGTAGTGAACATTCTGCAGAGGTCCCGTACCACATCCATGGGACGCCCCCACACCACCACCCCCATAATCACCTCCACCACAGCGGTCACTATCACTATCCAAGTTGGAGGAACAGAGGCTGGGGAAAGGTGGTAAAGAGAAAGCAACGGGAAGTAACGATTCCAAATGAGCACGGAAATTAATAGTGCTTTCAGGTAACTTTTCTTCATTTATATTGGACCACAAATGTCCATGAACATTATTTTTTAATTCTAGGATAATTAACATATGGTGTTATATTCATTTCAGGTATACAATATAATGATTCAACAATTTTTTTGTAAAGATTTATTTATTTGAGAGAGAGAGGGAACGTGAGTGGGGGGAGGGACAGAGGAAAAGGGAGAGAGAATCTCCAGCAGAATCCACAATGAGCGCAGAGCTTGACTGGGGGCTTGACCTCATAACCCTGACATGATGACCTGAGCTGAAATCACGAGTCGGACGCTCAACTGCACCATCCAGGCGCCTCAGTGATTCAATGGTTCTATCTTTTTTTTTTTAAATTTTATTTATTTGACAGAGAGAAACACAGCCAGAGAGGGAACACAAGCAGGGGGACTGAGAGAGGAAGAAGCAGGCTTCCTGCTGAGCAGAGAGCCCAATGTGGGGGCTCGATCCCGGGTCTCCAGGATCATGACCTGAGCCGAAGGCAGTCGCCTAACCAACTGAGCCACCCAGGCACCCCAATTCAATGGTTCTATACATTACTCATCTTGATAAATGTGTTCTTAATACCCCCCCTTTTTTTGGTTTGTTTGTATCCAAGTTTGATGAGAAAGCAAACACAATTGTGAGAAACCAGGCTGAATATGCTTGATAACCCTCCCTGGGAGAGGGCTGAAAATTATTTGACAGATTCCCTAAATCAGTAAATCAGATTCTAATGTAAATGATCAAGTAGGATCCCATAGTGAGTCTAGGAGATGGGACACTGTGAAAGTTTCCACCGGTTTCCCTCATCCACCCACCCACGGCCCCTCTGGTAGCTGTTAATTTATTCTCTATACTTAAGAGTCTATTTCTTGGTTTGTCTTTTTTTTTTCCTTTGTTCATTTGTTAAATTCCAATATGAGTGAAATCATCTCTTTCTCTGACTTCACTTATTATGCTCTCCAGATCCCTCTATGTTGACACAAATGGCAAGATTTCATTTTTTCCTGTGGTTGAGTAATATCCATATAACTTCTTTATTCACTTCTCTATCAGTGGACATTTGAGGTGCTTTCATAATTTGGCTATTGTAAATAATGCTGCAATAAACATAGAGGTGCATGGATCCCTTTGAATTACTCTTTTTAAAAAAAAATTTGGGTAAATACCTAGTAGTTTGATTTCTGGATCACAGAATAGCTCTATTTTTAACTTTCTGAGGAACCTCCGCACTGTATTCCACAGTGGCCGCACCAGTTTGCATTTCCACCGACAGGAACAAGGCTTCCTGTTTCTCCACATCCTTGCCACACCTGTTGTTCCTTGTGTTTTTGATTTTAGCCATTCTGACAGGTGTGAGGTGATATCTATCTCTTTGTGGTTTTGATTTGCGTTTCTCTGATGTTGAGCATCTTTTCAAGTGTCTGTTGCCATCTGTAAGTCGATGAACAATTTTATCTTCAGTGTTCTTTTCCTCCACTTTCTTAGTTATGAAATGAAATCTTGGCTTCCTGTTAGACTAAGTACATGAAGAAATTATATATTCTTCTGACTACCTTATACAAAGGAGGGCTTCCATCCCTCTCTATACTCTTATTCCACTCTGTTTTTCATGTTAATACCTACCCCCATCTGGTATTACATGTCTACATGTTTCCTGTATGTATTGCCTTTGCAGCAGAATCTAAGCTTCATCACAGACCAGGCCTGTTCTGTTTGCTGCTGTATCCCCAGCAAATAAAACAATACTTTGCATACTGCAGACACTCAAGTGTTTGTGGAATGAATGAATGATACATTACATAAAGAATAGCTCCAGCTGAGAGAGAACTGTATTATGGCTATTCCCCATATACAGAAAAATAAACTTCTGGTATAAAGGATTGACTCTAGGGGCACCTGCGTGGCTCAGTCTTTAGCATCTGTGTTGGGCTCAGGTCATGATCCCAGAGTCCCGGGATCGAGTTCCACGTCGGGCACCTCACTCGGCAGGAAACCTGCTTCTCCCTCTCTCACTCCCTCTGCTTGTGTTCCCTCTCCCGCTGTGTATCTCTCTGTCAAATAAATAAATTAAATCTTAAAAAAAAAAAAAAGGATTGGCTCTAAGTCAAATGACAGTAGTAGAGTACCTTATAGATTGTCCCAACAGTTCATCAAGCCTCAGGAAAATTGCAACCTTTACATAAACATTACCAAATAATAGCAAATAAAAATATTTGTTATACATTTTAGCCAGAAGAGCTCAATAGCTTTGCCAGTACTCATTTCTCCCCCTACTTCTCTGCTTGCCTGTCCATTTCCTTCAGTGGGTCCTCTTCCTTCTTCCTCCTGTTAACTGATCGTTCCCTTGGATTTGCTTGGAACCCCTTGTTGATGTCTCTCCACTGTGAGTTTTTCTAGGTCAGCTTCTCAGGTGTCATGATGCCACTCATAACTAGATGAGGGGTTAGGTCCCTGGGTAGACACTGTCCTGGACTTCATCTGACCTGTTTAAATCTTTGTATGAGCACATGAATGGCTCTGCAGACTCCTCCCCTTGAAGCTTCAAGCCTTACCTGTCTGTGTGTCCTCAGCAACATGTGCTCACAGTAGGTGGCCTGTTGTAAGTACTGAAGAAGTGAATGGAGGCCCAATCAAATTTATTGATGAGACTGAAGTCTTCATCACTGAAATTATATAGTTCTGGAATTTGCTTTCAAATAGTCCCATAAAAATAATAGAATGAAATAAAAAAGTAAAATGGCTGAAGACAAAGATGAAACAAAAATTGAAAAGTGTTGTAATGGTTGAAGCTGGTGGTGGGCATACAGGGGCTCATTATACTCTTCTATGTTTGTGTACTTTTAATTTGTTCTGTTAAAAACACACACACACACACACACACACACACACACACACACACACACAAATTTGTTGTTGGGGCAAAGCCAGGAAGGCCTACTAATATGCTAGTAGTTTCAGAAGCATTTACGAAGTGGAAATCTATAAATAAAATTTTACAATAGGAATGAGTAGCTATATTCAATATGGTTGTGTCTTTCAGGGACTTAAATACAAATAAAGAAAGCAGCTAAACATTTTAAACTTCTTGGAGTTTTGCTTGTTTAATTCTTTTTAAAAGATTTTATTTATTTGACACAGAGAGAGATCACAAGTAGGTAGAGAGGCAGGCAGAGAGAGAGGAGGAAGCAGGCTCCTCATGGAGCAGAAAGCCTGATGCGGGCCTCCATCCCAGGACACTGAGATCATGACCTAAGCCGAAGGCAGAGGCTTTAACCCACTGAGCCACCCAGGCGCCCGCTTGTTTAATTTTTTAATCATATTGCCGTATGTAAACCATATGTGAAAGTTGCTAAAGCCCTTTGCCAATTACATCGTACACGATCTTATTTACCATTTATCATAGAAAATTTCAATCCCTAGAAATAAGACTTTTGCATAGCATATAGAATGAAAATTCTACTGGCAAGAATCTTAAAGATATTTGCCTATTTTCTATACCATTGTATTACTTTAAAAATGCGTTCATTTTTAATTTACATTATTTCTCAAAATTGTGTTCCTTTTTTATTTTTTTATTTTTAAAGATTTTATTTTTTTATTTGACACTGAGAAATACAGACAGAGAGGGAACACAAGCAAGGGGAGGGAGAGAGGGAGAAGCAGGCCTCCTGCCGAGCAGGGAGCCCGATGTGGGGCTCGATCCCGGGTCTCTGGGATCATGACCTGAGCCGATGGCAGTTGCTTAACCAACTGAGCCACCCAGGCACCCCTGTGTTCCTTTTTTAAAAAAATATTTTATTTATTTATTGGACAGAGAGAAACACAGCTAGAGAGGGAACAAAAGCAGGGGGAGTGAAAGAGGGAGAAGCTGGCTTCCCACAAAGCAGGGACCCGATGCAGGGCTTGATTCCGGGACTCCGGGATCATGACTTGAGCTGAAGGCAGATGCTTAACAACTGAGCCACCCAGGTGCCCCGTGTTCCATTTTTTAAAAGTTTTTATTTACTTAAGTAATTTCTACACCCAATGTGGGGCTTGAACTCACGACTCCAAGATCAAGAGTCCCATGCTCCTTCAACTGAGCCAGCCAGGTATCCTTAAACTGTGTTCTATTTAATATGCCAAGTTCATTACTATTTGTTAAACTGAGTAATAATTGTAGTGAAGCAATGATACATACAACTTAGCACAACATATTAATAAATACACATAACACAATTCTGAAACACTCATGTTAGGTACTGCTATTAAAAAGTCCTCACCCAGGGCACCTGGCTGGCTCAGTCGGTAAAGCACACAACTCTTGATCTCAGGGTTGTGAGTTCAAGTCCCCTACTGGGTATAAAGAGTACTTAAAAAAATCCTTTCCCATTAGTTTACTGATTTTTTTTCTTGTTAGTTTTATATGGAATATATTTCCCCCTAAGCATTACAATTTCATATCTTCATGTGATATGTTTTCATTTGGTACAGTCCTAAGTGTCCTTTTTGCTTAGGAGAGAAGGAGCAGGCACTTTTTGAATGTCCCCTATCGCCAATTGCTTCACCATTTATTTTACTTGATGCTATAAACAATCCTGTTCCTTTACAGATAAGAAAGTAAAGAAGTTTAATAACTTGGCTAAGGCCTTATAATTTGTGATGACAAGGTTTTTTTTGAAGACAATTTTTTTAAAAAAAAATCTAAACTCTACATTTCATAGTTAATTGCTTTTTCTCTCCATATCCAAACTTTCAGTATGAGGCCATGACATAGTATTGAGTAAATGATGGCAGATTTTAGGGTGGCATACAAATATGATTCTTATTTACATTTCAGAAAAGATGACATATATATTTTATATGTAAATATATTTATGTAAATAATGTTAACACTATTAATGTATAATTATATCTTTATTATATGTAAATAGTACCATATTATACCAATGGTATAATTATATTATTAACATATAATTATATAATTATATTGGTGTATGATGACAAATATATTGTTAATATATTACAATGCATCTTCCATATACATATTTGGAAAGACAGATAACAGGCCATTAACCAAGACTGGGATTTGGGAGGAGGAAGTGAGCCTGGAGGTAAAAGGAGAACACTCTTCATTTCTAGCTTGTGTCTCTGTCTTGAACTTAAAAATGATTATGCATTACTTTTATACTCAGAGATATTATTTTTACTTTATCATTAGTACTAAATGGTCTCATTTCTTATTTTAACAACTATCAGCATTCTTGAATCTCTGTTACTATGCTTGGAAAATGTTTCAACTCCCTATGGGCCTCATAACACATTCAAGGTTCTCAGATCAAATACAACTTCTGTGAGTTGAGTTGAAGTTAAATATAACTTACATGAAGTTGAGTTGAAGTTAACATGTCACATGTCATAAACATTTAAAGTTACTAACTTTGATTTTTTAGGTTTTAAAATATTTTTTTAAAGATCTTATTTATTTTAGAGAAGCACACAAGCAAGGAAAGGGCAGAGAGGGAGAGAGAGGGAGAGAATCTCAAGCAGACAGGGTGCTGTGTACAGAGCCTCATGCAGGGCTCAATCCCAACATCCTGAGGTCATGAGCAAAGCCAGAAGAGTTGGATGCTTAACTAAGCCACCCAGGTGCCCCTCCTGTTCACTGTCCTGTGAACCCTTTAAGTATGGGTTCATTTATTGAATTACTGAATTATTGAATTATGCTCAAATTTTAAATCAAATACCTAGTTCTCAAGCATACACCTTCACATGCCTGGGATACAATCTTGTGCTGATTTCTCTGAGGAATTGTTCTTCGATTTGTAGCTGAGTTCGTAGAGACTTTGCCTAATTTTATCCAGGCATACACTGTTCAATCGCCAACTTTTTAAGTACTTCTTGTGTGTTATTTTGAGAATGATAGAAAGATGCATCAGAATATTCCATAGTAGGTCCATATAAAATTGTGAGAACCTAAAGCAAATTGCTTGAAAGAACTTTCAATGTGTTGGGACTTTCAGTGGGTCACTCAGTGGGTTAAGCCCCTGATTCTCCACTTGGGCTCAGGGCTCAGGTCATGATCTCATGGGTCAAGAGAGCAAGCTCGGCTTTGGGCTCTGTGCTCAGTAGGGAGTCTGCTTGAAGATTCTCTTCTTCTGCCGCTGCCATGTGCTCTCTCACTTTCTATGATAAATAAATAAATTTTAAAAAATGGACTGTCAATGTGTTATTCCTGGCATGTAAATATCTTTTGTCCTGTTTGCAGAGTGTTTTGGAAATCAAGGGAATGGAATGTAAGCAAATCAACATCTGATTCAGAAAAGGACATCCCACTTTCATGGAGAAGGAAGAAAAAGAATAGACAATCGGGAAGCTATGAAGACTATGAAGAGCAGGATGATCAAATGGTCACATGTCCCTGTTCCATATGCAAGCACGAAATTGATCTACCTGAAATTTTCCTCCATAAAAAGCAGCATATGGCTTTGGCCACCCTGGGGTTTCAGTGGATGGGTACAAAGAAACCAGCACTCCCACTGATTTCCTTTCAGAGACAGTTTATAATCACTAAACTATTGTCATTTTCTATATTCACTGAAAAAATCCTACACAGCCTTAATAATGCGTTTGAGCTACTTTCAAAGAAAGAAATACCAACATACTATAAGATTATTGATAACGTTCACAGGAGTTCCATATGTTCTCAAGCAGTCTGTCATGTATTGATTAAAGGTGTAGCCATTTGTGAAGATAGAAATTCTACATGGAAAGCTGACATGAACGATAAATTCACCGTGGTGAATAAATTTGGCAATAAACCTGATGTGTGTTTTTTTGGTTTGTTCGATGGACATCATGGTGCCTCAGCAGCAGACTTGACTTCAACAGAACTCCCCGTTTTACTTCTTCATCAACTTTCCAGATTTGATCCTTCCTACCAAATGACTCACGAAGAGCAAAATGTAATCAAATCCTTTTACACGGTATTTAGGGAAGAATACATGGCTATAGAAGAACTTTTTTCCTCCATAAAGAAAAAGAGGAAAGTGGTGAAATGTGAGTATGAGAACATACACAAAGCCTTTGCAAAAGCATTTTGGAGAATGGATAGGCTTTTACGTCTCGGAAGGAATGAAGTATCCAGGGTTCGATGGAGTGGTTGTTCTGCAGTTACTTGTATGTTGGAAGGCAATATTAAAAAACCCTATGCTAAAAAGAAGGGTTTCCCTTCCCAGATGATGCCACAAATAATGTCTGGAGTACTCCATATTGCAAACGCTGGTATGTACATGGAGTCGTGCATATTATACCTTACATTTATTTCTTATTTCTGGCAGCAAAACTCCTCTTGTTTCTGGAGCTGTTTAGTGACCTATGATTTAGTGACCTATTAATGCCTTGAAATTCCATTGATTAAGAAATGATCAACAAACACAGTTTAGATGCAGATTGCAGGCACAAAAATAATTGTAATTTTTCCCCAAGAAGGAACATATATGTAATAATTTGACCAAAATATTAAACTTTCTAAATGGGGTAGCAATACAGCTGTAGATAAAGGCAAACCAAACATATTACATTTGCTTAGATCTGAATGAAACAAAAAACATTTCCCATACCTTCCTTTTTCAGAAGAATGGAAAGTTCTTTGAGGATTATCACAAGTCTAATTGTTTAAACTAGTCAATTATTCTGATAACACATTTACAATAGGTCACTTGTGCTCACTGGCCACAGTAGTATCAATTTAATTTTGGATAAAACAATAGTTTGTGCCTCAAGTTTATAAGCATATATTCTCCAAACATTTGGCTGTGTTTTTAAAATTGTATTTCAAGAAGCAATCCTTTCAGTGCTAAAGTTCTACCTTAGGAGGTTGCCAAAATGGAAAGCCCATACGTAAAACATTTTTAGCAAAGTTAAGCTGAGTTCCATGAGATGCTTAATCACATTTCCACTACTCCTTTCAACAATAGAGTTATTATTATTTTTAAGTAAACCCTACCCCCAGCATGGGACTCAAACTCACAACCCTGAGATCAAGAATCTCATGATTTACTAACTGAGCCAGTAAGGTGTCCCTGTATAGAGTTGTTATTATTATTATTATTATTATTATTATTATTATTATTATTAAGGTTTTATTTAATTGCTTGAGAGAGCAAGAGAGAACATGCACAAGGTGAAGGCCAGAGGGAGAAGCAGACTCCTAGCTGAGCAGGGAGACTGATGTGGGGCTCGATCCCAGGACTCTGGGATCATGACCTGAACCAAAGGCAGATGCTTAACAGACTGAGCCACCCAGGTGCTTGATAAGCAAGGACAGTTTATTTATTATTTAATTTTATTTTTAAAGATTTTATTTATTTCTGAGAGACACCACAAGCAGGGGAAGTGGCAGACAGAAGAAGCAGATTCCCTGCTGAGCAAGGAGCCCAATATGGGACTCGATCCCAGGACCTTGTGATCATGACCTCAGCTGAAGGCAAACACATAACTGAATGAGCCACCCAGGCATCCCCAGAGTTATATTTAAAAAAAATTTTTTTATGTATTTGAGAGTGAGTGAGAGAGAGCACAGAGAGAGAGGGAGAGGGAGAAGCAGACTGTCTGCCGAGCGCAGAGCCAGAATCGGGACTCATTCCAGAATCCTGGGATCATGACCTGAGCCAAAGGCAGACATTCAACCAACTGAGCCACCAGATGCCCCTCCACTAGAGTTATTATTAATAATAGTGTCCACTTATTAAATATTGAATATAGCCTAAGTTTTCCAGTCTTATGAGAACCCTGGTATCTAAAGATATCCTCGTGTCCTCTAAGTATTGTTTTATTTTTTAAATGGTGCAAGTTTAAAGTACGTTAATATGATACATTTACATGTTGTAATATGATTGCTGTTTGGGTGACAATTAGCACTTCTATCATGTTACATAATTGTAAGTTCTTTTTAGTGGTTGAAACAATTAAGTTCTAGTCTCGGCAAGTTTGATGATTATAATACAGTATTGTTCTCTATATTTCTTATACTGTGCTTTAGATCTCTAGGACTTAATACTTACTGCAAGTTTGGACCCTTAAACATCTTTTCTATCTCCCGCCACCTCCCTCATATCTAAGTGTTGTTGCCCCATTTTTTCAGAGGAGGAAATGGAAGCTCAGAGAAGGTGAGATAATTTGTTCAAGGTCTCAGAGGTAGTAGGTATTGGAGTGGAAATCGAGCCCACTATGTCACGCTGCATCTGAAGGGAATTGCTTCCACAACCTGAGGAGGCTGGCCCTCAGTGAGTGGGACAGTTGTGTCTGAGCTGGCTCCGAACAAAAACCAGATAATCACGAAGACCACCGCAGTGTCCAGGTCCCTGGGTGTCAGCCTGTTCCTGATCTAGCTCCAGTTCTGAGCCCAAGATGAGTACTCCAGATTAAGCAATATAAAGAAGCCAAGCCCAATGCCAGTTGCCTCCAAATTTTTGTCATTTCTCAGGCTTTATGTTGAGGTTCCAGATGGCTTCAGAAAAGGTCTACTTCATGTACAGTTATCATCAATTCACACCACTCTGGGAACTGACCCATATTCTTGGACAGACATGAGACTGCCATTAGAAAATGTCATTATACATCAGAGTTCTTGTAAAATTAAAGGAAGAATTACGAGACAGTGAATAGGCACTATCACTAAATGTCTAATTTCCTATGATTTACTATTTGCAGGATCACTGCTATTTGACTGGTTCTAATCTCCAGGTCAAACATTTGTTGGATCTAATTTTCAGGCTTACATAATTGTGTTAAAATGTTTTCACTTAGGCACCCTTCATTTTAATGGAAAAAAACAGGTAGGGAAAAATTCCAGCTTGTGAAAAGGAGGTTGTGACTGATGATACAAGAGTGCTCCTGAAAGAAAATGACTTAAATTGGTTACTAAAAGTAAATTTTCATAGAAATTTATCAACAGCATGTGCTGTATTTTATAAAACAAGACCTATACTTATAGTATGGAGATTAATTTTTCCTGTATTTTCTTGTACTTCCTGTACAAATTTATAAAATATGTAAAATACCAGTGTCATCACAACTTAGGAATTAAAAAAACAAAACAAAACAAAAAACTAACTATATAATGAAACATGAGTGCAATAATGAAGCCATGAATAAATGTTGAATTCCGGCATATGGAAAAAAAAAATTTCCAAACTGACATTCTTGATCTTTTTTATTCTTAAATTTAAAAACATATTTTATTTATTTATTTGACAGAAAGAGATCACAAGTAGGCAGAGAAGCAGGCAGAGAGAGCAGAGGAAACAGGCTCCCTGCTGAGCAGAGAGCCTGATGCGGCCTCCATCCCAGGACCCTGAGATCATGACCTGAGCTGAAGGTAGAAGATTTAACCCACTGAGCCATCCAGGGACCCAGTCTTTTTCATTCTTAGCACTTCCTATTTTTATTGCATTTTAAAATTTCTCTTGGTGCTCTCTTATTTTACTTCAATTAGTCCTCACAGAATTAAAACACTAACAAATATATTTATCCAGAATACATAATTATACTTTTTCCCTAACATCAAGTAAACCACAAATTTTACACTTCTAATTAACTATACTAACTCCTTATAAACATAAGGAATTCTTATGTGATCCCTTTGTTTTCCCCAGTGCATTTATTTTTTGATAGCTTTATTGAGATATAATTCACAAAGCACACAATTCACCCACATAAAATATACAGTCACAGATGTGTGCAACCATCTCCAGAGTCAATTCTAGAACATTTTTGTCCTCTTAAAAAGAAACCCAGTGGGGCGCCTGGGTGGCTCAGTTGGTTGAACGACTGCCTTCGGCTCAGGTCATGATCCCAGAGACCAGGGATCGGGCCCCACATCCGGCTCCCTGCTCGGCGGGAGACCTGCTTCTCCCTCTCTCACTCCCTCTGCTTGTGTTCCCTCTCTAGCTGTATTTCTGTCTAATAAATAAATAAAATCTTAAAAAAAAGAAAGAAAGAAAGAAAGAAAGAAACCCAGTACCCTCTGGCAATCAGCTCTCTAACTTGCTATTTCTCCAGTTCTAAGCAACCATGAAACTACATTCTATCTGTGTACATTTCCCTATTCTGGGCACTTCCGATAAATGTAATGGCAGAACTTGGGTTCTTTGGTGACTGTCTTCTTTCACTCTGCATGTTTTGAAGGCTCATCCATGTTGTAACATGCATTAGTGCTTCTTTTCTTTTTGTTGCTGAGTAATATTTCACTGTATAGTTATGCTGCATGTTGTTTATCCATTTATTCAGTTGAAAAACATCTGAGTTGTTTCTAATTTTTGGCTATTATGAAGAATGCGGGCATGGGCATTGCACATAAGTTTTTGTGTGGACATGGTTTTCAGTCTCTTGAGTATATACCCTAAGGTAATTCTACACTAAGCCATTTGAGGAACGGCCGAACTATTTTTCAAAGTGATTGTACTATTTCACCGTCCTGCCAGTAATGTATGAGGGTTTTAATTTTCACACATTATCCCAATGCTGTCTGATTCTAGCTACCTTAGTGGGTAAGAGGTGGTATTGATTTGCACTTTTCCATTGATTCATGATATTGACTATCTCTTTATGTGCTTATTATTCATTTGAGAATCTTCAAGAAATGTCTACTCAAATCTTTTGTCCACTTTTTAATTGGGTTACTTGTCTATTGAGTTGCAAGGTTGTTTTTTACATTCTGGACACAAGTCCCTTATCAGATGTCTGATTAGGAAATACTTTTTTTTTTTTTTTTTAATTTGACAGAGAGAAACACAGCTAGAGAGGGAACACAAGCAGGGAGAGTGAGAGAGGGAGAAGCAGGCTTCCCGCCAAGCAGGGAGCCCAATGTGGGGCTTAATCCGGGGGCCTCTGGGATCATGACCTGAGCCGAAGGCAGTCGCTTAACCAACTGAGCCACCCAGGCGCCACTGATTAGGAAATACTTTAATTCCATGTGTTTTTTTTCCCCCTCTCTTCCTTGTTTTCTTCTGAAGCAAAAAATACTTTGATTTTTGCTGAAACCCAATTTATCAACTTTATTGTTTTGAGGCTTGTACTTTTGGTGTCAAA
>PITA01026860.1:0-21937 GCA_004023965.1 Spilogale gracilis
AAAAAAAAAAAAAAGAAAGTACAACTTCCAGCCACAGTCAGGTCTTCAAATGACTGTAGCCTCACTGATCTACTGACTACATGAGAACCACTAACCCAGACCCCCCAGCTAAGCCACTCCCAGATTCCTGACCCTCAGAAATAGCGTGAGATAATATACATTTATTGTTTTAGCAGCTAAGCTTGGGGAGGGATAATTCCCCTGGGATATTACCCAGCAATAGGCAATATAACTATCTGGTTAAAAAAAAAGAAATCAGGGCGCCTGGGTGGCTCAGTAGTTAAGCCTCTGCTTTCAGCTCAGGTCATGATCCCGGAGTCCTGGGATCAAGCCCCATGTCAGGCTGCCTGCTCGGCAGGAAGCCTGCTTTTCCCTCTCTCACTCCCGCTGCTTGTGTTCCCTCTCTCGCTGTGTTTCTGTCAAATAAATAAAATCTTAAAAAAAAAAAAAAAGAAATCACTCTAGGGGCGTCTGACTGTCTCAGTCAGTAGAGCATGTGACTTTTTTTTCTTTTTTAAAGACTTAATTTTATTTTATTTTATTTTTTTAAAGATTTATTTGGCAGAGAGAAACACAGTGAGAAAGGAAACACAAGCAGAGGGAGTGAGAGAGGAAGAAGCAGGCTTTCCACCGAGCGGGGAGCCCGATGTGGGGCTCAATCGGTGGACTCCGGGATCATGACCTGAGCTGAAGGCAGACACGTAACGACTGAGCCACCCAGGTGCCCCTAAAGATGTATTTTAGAGAGAGCACGAGCAGGAGGGGCAGAGGGAGAGGGAGAGAGAATCTCAAGCAGACTGTGCCGAGCACAGAGCCTGGTATGGGGCACGATCTCATAACCCTGAGATCATGACCTGAGCCGAAACCAAGAGTCAGATGCTTAACCAAGTGCACCACTCAGGGGCCTCAAGAGCATGTGCCTCTTGATCTCAGGGTCATGAGTTTAAGCCCCATGTTGGGTATAGAGCTTACTTAATATTAAATTTAATATATAATGTCATATATGTTTAATAAATTATAATACATAATATATGAATAGTATATTTATGTATATATATTTTATAAATATCTCTAAAAACATTTGGATTGACAGACCCAAACTGTACCACAGAATCTTATTTCTACCTGCTCTTGACTCTTCAAAGAATTGTACCATTCTCAGCAGCTCTCCGGAAACCAGGACACCCCACTGGCAGAGGATGGAGTCATAGTGAGTGGAGGCTGGTGCCTGGTGTGTGTGTGCTTTCCTGGCCCCCTTCTGGTGCCAAACAAAAGACAGAATTCATGCCGGCATGAGAGGCCATTTATTGTTCAGGGGTTGGGCCCCCATGTTTTGGGGGGGCCCCACCACCACTTCCTCCCCCCATTGTCCCTGTGGACCCCTCAAGTGGCAGGTTGCTGATTTGATCGTGGAGGGAGCATGTCTTCAAGTGTAGATAGTCCAGAGCGGCCACCTTCTCCCTGCAACAACAGAGGGTGAAGGGGAGCTGATGCTGTCGAGGCCAGACGCCATGGGACTGCACTGAGGAGGGGTGACTCAGGCCCTTTCCCCAAGACCTCACCCTCCTCCCACGCCCTCAGCCTCCTTCCTCACTCCGGCTTCATCTTGTCCGTCAGCAGCAGGTTCTTGGCCCGCAAGGCTTCGTCTTGGGCCAGCCGAAGGGTGGAGCTCAGGGCCTCTGCCCTGACGTGTTTGGCCAAGGCCTGGCGCTCCAGCTCCTGGGGAGAGGAGTGTAGGCGCCGCTGGGCTTGCCGGACTGGGCTGGGGGTGGAGGGGGAGCTGGATCGCGGAGGGCAAGGGGCATGGGGCCTATGGGGCCCACGTTCCTCCCCCAGGGCATCCCACCATACTTTGGGCCTGAGACTGACCCGAGCATCCCAGGGTGTGCTGGCTTTCCAAATTCCCATTGTGTGCTAACCCTGTGTCTGTCCCACTGTCTCTCCCTTGACGAACTGACTTCCTGTATCCCAGCAAGCACTAACTGAGCACCTAACATATTGTTCCCTAACCCCCAGGAACTGTCATGCACTGGATATGTGTCTGGGCCCCAGTATCCCATCATGTGGTGAACTTCTACATCCCCTAATTCAGAAGACCCCACATCTATTTATCTATTAGACCGGCATCTCAGTTACAATCATAGTCCTCAGAGCCCTGGTTCCTTATATTCCCCAGTGTTGCAGGTGCGTGTCCTGTCATGTAGCAGTTCTGTAGCTCTGTCACATCACTGTCTGTCTCTCACTGCACCTGTGCCCCATCATCCATGAGGCCAGTATCCCATGATACACTCGATATCTAGGTTTCAGGATGTACAGAGGCTTAAGTCCCATCAGCTCCCAGGTGCCAGCTCTAGTTCCACTTCCCATAATACATTAGCTTCCAATGACCTCTGTTTGCTGGGTCCCCTGTCTAACCTCAGTGAGCCCATATTGCCTCTCTCAGGGTCTACAGAAACTCAGGCTTATATTCCACGAAGCTACAGACTGGTGTCTGTCTCCTGCACTCCACATCCAGTGTGTCACGTGCTCTGGGCCCAAGGCTGTCCCTCAGGGTTCCACAGTGACTGATCTATGACTTACCACCAAACTGCTTCCCCCTCCCCCCAACCCAGTGCATCAGAGCCAAGTGTTTCCCCCAACATCTGCTGCCACAGCTTACTGCTTCCATCCTGCCACACACCAACAGTATCCTTGTGTCCACGGCTCCCCTCCCGCTCCCCTGACAGAAAAGTGGGCCATGATGGCCTATGGTTCCTGGTACCAGAATCTTCTTGTGTAGCCTCTGGCAGCTGGGGCAGGCAGGAGCCAGGCCCCTCTGCTTCACCTCGTCCACTAGTGGGGTCAGTGCTCGCTCCAGCAGGTGCTGCAGGGACTCTGAGGACAGCTGCGGCCCCTGGCTGAGGGAGGGGCAGTCACCAGATGTAAGAAGCCTAGTACCAACTCCATTCCCAGATACCCCATGCCCAGCCACCCTGCCTCCACCCAGATCCTGCCTCCACTAGGCACCCACACGAACTTCCCACCATGCACTGGGGACAACCTACAGTGCATCAAGTCTCCTTTGTTTTCACAGTGTGAGTAGTTCCTACAGTGCCTGGGGATTCCCACTCTCAAAGGGTACTAGAGACCCCTTGGCTCATGAAAAAACAGGTACCAGAGACCCCTTGACTCATGAAAAAACAAAACAACCCCCCCACACCCACATTTCTCACAATGTACTAGTTAAACGTGATCCCATATTGGATTCGAAGTCCTTCACTTCCCAATACGGACCAAGCGCGGTATCCCTTGGTTCTCCAATGCACCCACGTCTCACTTTTCCCACAGTGCACCGAGAAACCCTGCTCCCTACCAAGTACCATATCCCAACCTTCCCACAATGCACTGGAAATCCAAGATGCTTGAAATGTATCAAAATTTGTGTTCCACAAGACACTGACTTCACTTTGTAGGGAGGGGAAAAAAATCTGGCTGCCATAATGCGCCAGGACTAGACTGTCCTAAAATGCATAGGAAACTCTATTTTCTAAAGTGAACTCCGTGCCTCCACCAGCCTCCTCCCACCCCACACACTCTTGGCCAGTGCCCCATCTCCTTCAGTGTTCTGTCCTCAACATGACCCAGAATGCACCAGGCCCCGTCCCCTTACCTGGCACAGCGGGCACAGGAGCCCTGGGGCGGCCGATCCAGGTTCATGGAGAGGTCAGACCCTCTCCGAGAGCTCTGAAATTGCCGCCCCAGCTCTTCAAGAATAGGTTTCACTGGGCCCAGCCCCTCCAGGTCGCTCCTCAGTGAAGCCACAGACACTGCTGATCGCTCCACCCTGAGGTGTGAGAGTAACCAGTGCTGCGAGGTTGCCTCTCCCAACAGTCAAGTCCTCTCTGCACGCCCCCCATTATCAGCCCAGCTCCTCTGTTCCCATCCAGTCCGCAATACTCCTGCTACGGCCGCCCCTCTGTGCTCTGATTGGTCCTTCCTTTGTGTTTTAAGGTCTGAAATGTCCTCTCTGTTCTCTAATTGGCTTTCCCTGGTCCGACTTGGCTCCTCCCTTTGTCCTTTTTAGGTATGGAAATCGACCCTCCTCTAATTGGCCCCTTCAGTCCTTATTGGGTACAGCAAACCCCCCTACCTTCTAATTAGAGCTTCCTCCTGCGAGCCCAAGGTTTCTAGTGCTAGGCCCCAGCTGATTGGCCTATCCCTTTGCCTCCAGGCCCCGCCCCCCACGCCGGGCGCACAGTCGCCTCGGTTCTTACATCGTGCACAGCTCATCCGCCCGGCCGCGTAGCTCCTGCAGACCCCGTGCCGCCTGCGCCTGCTCGCGCTGCGCCCGCTCCCACTGGCCCAGGAAGCCGTCGAGCCTGCCGCCCAGGCCCCCGAGCAGACGCAGGGCCTCCTGCACCGCCCCCTCCTCCTGGTGCCAGCGGGCAGTCAGTGAGGACACCTCCCTCCTGGAGAGGCAGAGGTAAGGATCAGGTCACCGCACAGGTTTGGACACGTGCCCAGCCGCTCCACCCGCCCCTGGCTCTGGGCGCATCTAGTCCCCAAATTCCTATCCTGTCCATTTCTTGTAATCCTGCCATGTCCTACAGGACCCTGCCTCTCTGTCCCTCTATCGGGTATCCTGGCCCTTCCCTGGTCTTGGTCCCCAGCCCCACATCAGTTCCACCAGACATTGCTTCGTTAAGGCAAGGCTTACCCCAACTTCGTCTCCTTGAAGTTGGAGCCTCGAGAACCTGTCCCCTAACCAAACCCGCCCATCCTAGTTTCACCCCAGATGCGGACCTCCCTCTGCCAACCGTAGACTCAAACACAGTTCTTTGAAGTTCGGCCTTTCCAGGTCACCATTTCCAACGCACTTCCTCTTAGGCTCTTTGAGGCTCCACTGCCTAGGCCCTGTCCTCTAAGATCTTCGAGGTTCCACCCTCGGGCCCACCCATTTTAGCTCCTTGAGACTTCACACCGCAGCCCTTTCCCACTCGCCTCAGCTCCTCAAGGCCAGCAGAGACCTTCTGCAGCTCCTGCTCGCTTAGGATAGGGCCCTCTCCTGCCCGGGGCCCCATACCCCAGCCGCCTGGGGCCATGCTGCGCGGTCTGGGGGGTTCGTCGGGGCTCCCTGAGGGGCCAGAGCAGCCAGGGGACGGGGCGGTAGGGCCCAGGCCATGCCGAGAGAGGCCAGCGTCCAGCTTCTGCTCCAGCTCTAGAAACTCGGCCTCCTGCCTTCGGGGTGTCTCATCCTGCAGTTGCTGCTGGAGGTAGCGCAGCTTCTCCTGGGCGAGGAAGGCAGGCAAGGTTACGGCATCCCTCCGTCCCTCCCCTTGCCTCCCATGGCCACCTCCACCCCCAAAGCTGCCCACGGAACTCCCGAGATTGGAAAGTAAATGGGTGGTGAAATAGAATATTGGAAAGTCCCGCTTCAAGTCTTAAGTGAACTTTCCACTAGGGAGGCTTGTCCCATTTGCAGCCTAGCTGGAGGCCAACTCACTTTAACCTCTGAATGCCTGCCTCTATGTTTCCATCCACCCCCACTCCGGTTCTCCACGGATTTCAGTCCCTCCTGTTTAGGAAGGACAATCGAAGCTTTTCCAACATTTTGCTGGGAAGTGCATGGGAATGTGGGCAGTACAGGGACTCCTGCTCAGAGCCTGACATGAATCACTCATGGAATGTGAGTTTGCATGGAGGAATATGACCATGAACGGGGTGAGTGTGATGGTGGGGATGGCAGGGCAGGAAGTCCCACCTGAAGTCTACCTCAGGTACTTCGTGCTCTTCCCCAGAGCCCCTCCTCACCTCCAGCAGAGCAGAGTTCTGCTTCAGGACGTTGGTTTTTATTTCAGCATCTTCCACCGACCGGGTCACCTTCCGGCAGTTCTCCTGAGTCAGGACACCAGGGCGGGAGCCCTGCCTTCCCATTCCAGTTCCTCCTCCCAACCCCTACCGTCGCTAGTTTCATATAGGCTCCAACCCCTCAGACAACTCACACAAACTTCTTCCCGGAAGCCTGCCTTCTGCTCATTGGTCTGTCCCTTATCCTCCTGGTTCCCATGCCCTAACGGATGGCTTCCTCCTTAGACCCCCTCCCAGGCTACTTGTCCACTTCCACCTTGTTCCTGGCTAAGACTCTATGCCTCCTCCCATTTCTTCCCATTCTCACCTGTTCCTACTTCCCCTCCTTTCTCCCCACCCCACTCTTGCCCCCCAGCTGCTCACCTTGAGTTGACTACAGTACCCTTCCAGTTCTTCCGCTTCTTGCCGCCTTCTTTCTAGATTCTCGCTCAGCACAGAACACTCACTCTGGCACGCAGAAGGGAGGAGAGGTTAGCCAGGGCCACATGGAATACCCCTGAGGAGAGGCTGGGCCTGGGGAAGGTCCCTTTCCCTTCTGAGCTTCAACCATCCCAACCCAGGCAGTGGGTACACTGGGTTGGAGGAGAGCTGTAAGAGGGGGATGTGGCTGTGGAGGGAGAAGAGGTGTTGCCCCCCCCACCTGCAGGGTCTGCACGTGCTGGTTAACCCTGGTGGTCTTTTCCTTCAAGCTGGTGATGGAGTCTTTGGCACGGACCAATCCATTGTTGACCCCACTCTGGGGAAGAATAGGAGAAGGCGGGTCAGTGGGTGTATGGGAGCAAACTGCAGCCCCAACCAAAAGATCCAGAACTGGGAGGAGGCCAGGTTTGCACCTCAACTCTGCCTTGGAATGGCTGTGTGACCCTGGGCCAGTGCTGCACCTCTTTGATTCTTGGTATTTCTGCTCTGTAAAACTGGGGGGTAGACTCATTTTCTGCTTGGTGGGATGGAAGGAAAGTAAGTAGGATGCAGGAGGGAGTGATGGGTTGGAGGATGCACTCAAGTGGTTGAGAAGAATGGTCTCAACCAGAGATAAATTCCCCTATGATTCATAGACATAAACAACATAAACTGTTTTTTTTTCTTTTTTTTTTTTTTCTTTAACAGAGGAGAGCGCAAACGCAGTCTCCCACTACCACAAATTATGCAGTCGAGTTTCCCACATTTGGGGAAATTGCAGAGGTCAGCACATCCCAAGTGCAATGGACGAGCCTCACTCTGGGAAAACCACCTGCATGATCATGGTGTCTCCCCTGCCAGGTAAGTATAACATAAACTGTTAAAAGACATGCTCTATCTTTCTTTCCGGGCACTGGAAAAACATTTTAAGATGACCCACTTTCCAGATATAAGCACTCACTGCACACCAGGCCAGACACACACATTTTCCCTTTTATTCCTCAAAGCCACACCTCTTGAGCTTATTTGGCCCATTTTGCAAGTGAGGAAAATGAGGCTTAGAGAAGCAATGCCCTTGTACACAGCCCATGAGATGGCCTTGTTGGAATTTAAACCCAGAGTCTTTGTTTTAAATCATGACACCATGCAGCTTCTGATCATTGCCACCTTATATTGCCAGAAAGTGCTTTGTTACTCATGGCAAGCAAACTGGCCCAAGAGGGCTGCATGTAGCGGGATCCACTCTCTGCTCTTTCACGTTTAGGGAAGAGTAGCCCTGTCCCAGCCAACGACTACATTTCCCAGACTCCCTTGTAAGTAGGTGTGGCCATGTGACAAAGTTTCTGCTAATGGGATGTGAGTAGCAATGATGTAGGCAATTTCTAACTCATGCCTTTATTAAAGGAGAAGAGGAGAAATGTCCCCCTTTCTTCTTATTGGCTGGAATGCAAAGTTGATGGCTAAAGGCTGAGCAACCATCTTGGACCTGTTTGAAGGATGCAACAAGATAGAAGCCTGAATCCCCAGCACTGTGGAGCCCGTGTACTCGACTTACAAATGAGAGATAACATTTTCCAGATTGCTTACCCGCTGCTGTTTTGTGTCTTTTTGTTACGGCAACCAAATTTGCGATTTAGTTTCTGAACCACCAGAACACAGGTGCCTGTAACCTGCTGGATTGAGGAGCAAGCCTGCTATGCTCATTGAGACTTTTATGTGAGAAATAAACTATCCTATCTTACTTCAGCCAGTTACTTTGGTTTCCTTCATAGTTGCTGAACTAATAACACACAAAGAGAAAAGAGAGGACAATTTCTTCCGTTGTAAAATAGGGACAACATCACGTACCTGGAATGATTGCTCTGGAGAACAGGTGTGAAAAGAAATATGGTATTAAGGTGATGTAAGTAAAGTAGTGGAGCCCCAAAATTCCACCCCCCATAAAAATAATGAGAAAACTGCCCAAACCTGTAAGAGTCAAGTAATTGAGAAGATACAATTGTTACAAATATATATGCACATAACAGAGCTTTAAAAGGTATAAAAAAGTGGTGCCTGGGTGGCTTGATCAGTTAAGCATCCAACTCTTGGTTTCTACTCAGATCTTGATCTCATGGGTGGTGAGACCCAGTTGTGTCAGGCTCCTCAATCAATGGGGCGTCTGCTTGAAGATTCTCTCCCTCTGCCTCTTCCCCTCCCCCCTAAAAAAATCTTAAAAAAAAAAAAGTCAATACAGAAATTTGGGGAACTAACAAATCTATAGAAACTAAACACCCTCATAAAGAACCAATGAGTAGAAAAATCAAAGAAAAAATAGAAAACATTTTGGGGTGAAGGAGAGCAAAAACAATATCCCAAAGCATATGGGATGCAGTAAAAGCAGTACTTTGAGGGGAATTTTGAGCTCCAAACACCTTCAAAAAAGAAGAAAGAACTCCAAGTCAATAACCTGACTTTCCTCCTTAAGAAATTAGAAAAAGAAGGGCAAGATAAACCCAAAGCTAGCAGGAGGAAGCAATAAAGACTGGAATGCAGAAACACTGACATTGAGAATAGATGGAATTAGCAAAACTGGAAGCTGGTTTTTTGAAAAGATCAACACAACTGACAGATCTGTTGTCGCAAGACCGACCACAGAAGAGAAGACTCAAATTACTAAAATCAGGAAGGAAAGAGGGGACATTGCTACCAAGATTAGGGAAAGAACAAGGACTATAAGAGAATACTATGAAAAGGGCGGCTGGCTGGCACAGTCAGTGGAGTGTGCAACTCTTGAACTCAGGGTTGTGAGTGCAAGCCCCACATTGGGTGTAGACATTGCTTAGAAATAAAATATTATATTTTTTTGTGTTGTAGTTTAGAGAGAGAGCATGTGCAAGTGGGGGGAGGAGCAGAGAGAGAGGGGGACAAGCAGATTCTGTGTTGAGCATGGAGCCCAAAGTGGGGCTTAATCCCATGACCCTGAGATTGTGACCTGAGCCAAAATCAAGAGTTGGATGCTTAACTGACTGAGCCACCCAGGCGCCCCAAAATATTTTTTTAAGAAAGAATACTATGAACACTGGTGTGCCATCAAATTTGATTATTTTGATGAGACATGGAAGTTCCTAGAAACACACAAACTATCAAAAGTGATTCAAAAAAGAAATAGGACATCTGAATAGACCCTCAAGAAGTAAAGACATTGAGTTAGTTCCAACAAAGAAAAGCCCAGAATCAGATGCTTCACTAGTGGAATTCTACCGGTCATCTGGGAAAGAATTTTTATTTTTTTTATTTTTTTTATTTTTTTTTAAGATTTTATTTATTTATTTGACACAGAGAGAGAGAGGTCACAAGTAGGCAGAGGCAGGCAGAGAGAGAGGAGGAAGCAGGCTCCCTGCCGAGCAGAGAGCCCGATGTGGGCCTCAATCCCAGGACTCTGAGATCATGACCTGAGCCGAAGGCAGAGGCTTTAACCCACTGAGCCACCCAGGTGCCCAAGGGAAAGAATTTTTACCAATGTAACTCCAGCTCTTCAAAAACAAAAATAGAAGAGGGGGGCGCCTAGGTAGCTCAGTGGGTTAAGCAACTGCCTTCGGCTCAGGTCATGATCCCGGCGTCCCGGGATCCAGCCCCGCATCAGGCTCCCTGCTCCGCGGAAAGCCTGCTTCTTCCTCTCTGACTCCCCCTGCTTATGTTCCCTCTCCCGTTGTGTTTCTCTCTGTCAAATAAATAAGTAAAATCTTTTTTAAAAAAATAGAAGAGGAGGGAGAAGTTCCTAACGAATTCTCTATGGCCAGTGGTACCCTAGTACCAGAACCAAAGGCATTCCAAGAAAATAGAACTAGAACCCAATATCCCTACTGAATACAGCCACAAATCTCAACAAAAAAACTAGAAAACCAAATCTAGTAGCATAAAAACAAGAATTTACACCATGACCAAGTAGGATTTTTCCTAGGAATGCAAGTTTGGTTGACATACGAAAATAAATTTTTAAATCCATATGAAAATCAATGTAATATATCCTATTAATAGAATAAAGGGAGAAAACACCCATAGTCATGTCAATAGACATGAAGAGAATTTGACAAAATCCAATCTTTCATAATAAAAACATTGATCAACTAGAAATAGAAGGGAACTTTCTCCTCCTGATGAGTGGCTTGTATAAGTAACCCCCACAAAATGTCGTGTTTTGAAATATGTCCACAGATTCTTTGACACCCCTTTAAAATGGAGAGCCTTATCCCACTTGCGTGTGAGCTGGACTTGATGGCTCTCAACACCTGCTAAACAGAATCAGACAGAAGTGATGGTGTGTGTTTGAAGAGACAAGTTCATAAAAGGAATCATGACTTCCTGCTTCCCCTCTTGCTCTGGGGGGTAACTGCCATGTCCTAAGCAGCCATTTGTGGGAGGCCCATGGGGCCAGGAAATGAGTCTCCCACTAAGAGCCATGTGAACGTCAGTGTGAAGCTTCCAGCCCCAATCAAGCCTTCAGATAACTACAGCCCCTACTGAAAGTTTGACTCCAACCTCATGAAGGATCCTAAGCCAGAACCACTCAGCTAAGCCATTCCAGGCTGGCTGGTTGAAGTTTGGGGATACTTTGTTTCACAGTGATAGGTAACCGATACACAAAGTGATATTTTTAACCAAAGACCCAGAAGGTCTTGGGCTTCCTGTAGCCATTCTGGGAAACAAGGAAAACAGATCCTAGAGTCAACTCAGTTCTCCCATTTAGCAGTTGTAGGACCTCAGGGAGGGGGCTTCACCTCTCTTTGCCTCTGTTACTCTCCCAGTCACATGGAGATGGGGCTAATAGCTACCCTCCTGGAGCTGCTGTTGGGAGAAACACAGGGTGGCTCAGAAAGGTTCTTGGTCAATACTTGAGAAGGGTCAGTTTAGGTCCCTGGAGGTGCGTTTCAGCTTCACTGAGAGCAGATCAGGGTTGGGAGGGGTGGCGAAGGCAGAACTTGTCAGCCCTGGCTAAGAAGTGAAGAGCTTGATGGTGAGGGGGAGGAGGCAAAGATGGGGACAAATCCCTCCGTAACCACCTGTAGGCTGTAGTCAGCCATCTCACCCCTACTCTGAGCTTGCTTCAGTTTCCTTTCTCATAAAGGAAATAGCAATGAGGGAGGGTCAACAAGATGGTATGATCAATAATGCAAGCTCAGTGATTAGTGCCAGAGTTGTTAAAAATGATGACAGGAAGGCAGAAATTACCAGGAAGGGGCTTAGCACCAAGTTCTCACAGCAGCCTCCAGGAGTTCTGCAGACAGTAAGACAAGTCCCAAGCAGAGGTCACAAGCCTTGCCCTGTGCATCTTTGCTGTGATTCACTGATCTTTTCCAAAAGCAATACCACCATCTGTCTCAGTTCCTCTTTTGTCCTCATAAAGGTGTCAGAGTGCTTAAGGCAGGAGCCAGAGCTGTCTGCTTCATGTTCTCCCGCTCTTCTCTGTCCAGTCTGGGATTTGTCATCTCAGCCATGGTCCTCAGGCATCCAATTATCTTCCCTGTCTCTAGTTCTCCATCCCACATCTTTCTGGATCTCTGTCCCCTCCCCCGCCCCCCTGGTCTCGTCCCCTATCTCTCTGAGTCTCTGTCCCCACTCTCTGGATCTCTGCGTCCCTTCTCTGGATCTCTGTGCCCCTCTCTCTGGTCTCTGTCCCCCCTTCCAGGTCTCTTTCCCCCTCCCCATCTCTGGTCTCTGCCCTCTACTTGCTGGGTTTCCGCTCCCACTCTGCCTGTCTCCAGCATTCTCTCGTGATGTGATCCAGGCGCCCAATTCCAGGACGTGCTCCTGCTGTCCACACTCCTCCTGTTCTACACATACCCCTGTGATATTGGCCATCCCTATGGGTATTGGACATCATTACTTTTCCATTTCACAGAGAAGGAACCTCAACCCCCTTGGAGGCTAAGGCATCCCTGCAGCCCCACAGCAAGCTCTCCCTTATATGTCACGATCTGCTGGGGAACATGACTCAGAAACCACTCTGGTGGGAGGCAGACCTCTGCAGGTGCTATATGAGCAATGCTTACAGGGAGGGAGGATACTGTTCTGGCCAGGGGAGATGTCTCTTGGTGCTGTTCTCTCCATCTGGCCCTTTTCTCCTGGACCCTAGCCCAGCCTCTTGACCTGCCTCCCTGCCTCCAGCCTCTGCCTTCCAAACATCCCCACACCAGCTGCAGAAGAGTCTTTTTTTTTCTTTTTTTTTTAAAGAGTTTATTTATTTGACAGAGAGAAACACAGCCAGAGAGGGAACACAAGCAGGGGGAGTGAGAGAGAGAGAAGCAGGCTTCCCGCCGAGCAGGGAGCCCGATGTGGGACTCGATCCCGAGTCTCCGGGATCATGACCTGAGCCGAAGGCAGTCGCTTAACCAACTGAGCCACCCAGGCATCCCTGCAGAAGAGTCTTCTAGGGAAAGAAAGGACCTTTGCTCTCACATCACCTGGCTTCTAGTCCTGGCCCTGTCTCTTACAGGCCCTCCAACTTGCAAAGGTTACTCCACCTCTCTGTACCTGTTATTTTTGTTTTCATCTTTAAACTGGTAATTATACCAATTCCCTGGAAGAACCTTTAAGGGAAGAAAAGGAGACTGCCACCACCGTGCCTGGCACATAGTGGGTGCTCAGTATATGAAACTGGAGTCCAAACTCCCAAAGTGTTCCTCTCCCCTTATCCAGGAACATTCAATGGCTCCCCATTGCCCTCAGGCGTGCACCCACATTTCTCAGCCCGTGTGACCTCTGCCTTCTCCACTCCAGCCTCATCTCTCTCACACACCACACTCCAGCCCCAGAGACTACTTTGTAGTTACCTCCCTTTTCCAGGCTCTTTTAAACGCCTGTCCTTTTGCACTTAGCTGTGCCAGCTAGCTAGAACCCCATTCCTTGGCTTCGGCTTGGGGAATGTCTTCCTTAGCTTCAAGAAGCGTCCCTTGGTCAGGGCCAAGTGGGCCAACGCCACCCTCTTTAGGGCTCCCACAGTGACCTCTGCTGCCCCCATCAATGCACCAGGGTCCCCCCCCCAACTCCTAAGACTGCCTCCACTCCTTATAAGCTGCATAACCTTGTCTGTGCTGTTTAACCTTTCTTACCTCAATATCTTCATCTGTGAAATGGGGACAAATTATAATAAGCAACATGTCTAGGCTCACAGCTAGCTACTGTGCTAAATAAACACTTTACGTGAAGGAGCCCAACTTCATTGTCATGACAACCTCATGAAGTGTGTATGGTTATGTCCAGAACTCCGTCTTGCTCTATTTCCTACCCCAGGGCCTGGCGCATCGTAGGTATTCAAGACATATTTGTTGGATAAACAAACAGATGCATTTCTACATTATAGATGGGGAAGCCGAGACTCCCGGAACATAGAAAGTGCACAGTAAACTCTATTGAATCTTATTAGCATCATTACGACCATGGTTGTTATTCGTGTAATTCTCCGAGTTCATGTCAAGTCCAGGTCAGGGCGTGGCCCAGCAGAAGCCTGGATGGAATGGAGGTTGGCAGGGAAGTTAAAGGATTAAACCATAGCATTCTGTGCTCCAGCCAGAAGTTCTCTAAATACCCCCTGGCTCTTGCTCACCTCCCAGTTTTGCCTCAGATGCTTAGATGATCCCCTCAGAGAACTCCTACCACACCGTCAGAGCCCAGGTCTAACACTGCCTTCTCTAGGAAGCGTTCTCTGATATTCCCAGCCTGGTTTGAGTGGCCTTTCTCTGGGATACCCAGTGTTACCTCCATTATGGAAATTTATCACCCCAGTCTGTCTCTGTCCCCCACACCAGATCAGGAGCTTCCCAAGTTTGGGAACCCGGCCTAACTCTCATCTTTGACTCCAGCCTCACCCAGGACATGTGAAATGAATGGGTGAACTGACGACCAGTTCTTAGGCAACAAACATCATTCCACCCAGAATGGAACTGAGTCATGGCTGACCATCTGGGGATGAGGAGGCAGTTCCTTTGGGCCTTGAGGATCAGCAGAACCTTCTCTCTCTCTTTTTTTAATTTATTTATTTGACAGAGAGAAACATAGCCAGAGAGGGAACACAAGCAGGGAGAGTGAGAGAGGGAGAAGCAGGCTTCCCGCCGAGCGGGGAGCCCGACGTGGGACTCGATCCTGGGTCTCCGGGATCATGACCTGAGCCGAAGGCAGTCGCTGAACCAACTGAGCCACCCAGGCGCCCCTAGAACCTTCTCATTCCAAGTCAAGAAGACCTCCCCTCCCACTCTCATCTTTTGCCCACCACCAGAGTGAAGACCCTCGTCTTCCCCAGCCAGGCCCCTCACCAGTATTTCCGTGATGTCTGGGTCATCTGAAGCCCAGGGTGGGGTGGGGGAAGCAGGGGGCACCGGCAGTGCAAGTGGGCCACCATCATCCGTGGTTGAGTCTGTCCCCGAAGAGTCCGTGGGCTCCATGGCAGCCAGGTTGAGCAGTGACACATTGGTGCAGGCCGAGGACCGTTTGAGGTTCAGGCACCAGTGCATTGGCTCGTGAGACATCCGAGGCTCCACCCTGGGGAGGAGAAGCCGGCAGGGGGCTCAAGGTGCAGCCTCAGTGGGTAGAGCCCCTCCCGCCTTGCTCTCTCCACACCTCCTGCTCTCTCTGATTCCAACCTCACCACCCACTTTCTTCCTCCTCTGTTCCTACTGGGTAATGTCTTCTTCCTTCTCTGTCCCCGCTGCCTACTTCCTTCTCCCACCATTAGTTCTCCCTCCATCTCCTGAGTTTTTCCTTCCCCACTTACCTTTTCCTCCATCCCTTTATCCCCACTACCTTCTTCCTCTACCTCCCAAACCCTGCCACCATCCCCTTGTCTGCCCCTCCTCTGTCCCCTCCTCTTCTCTCCCCTCCCTTCCTCCAGCACCCAGGGTAGGACTCGTGCTCTGTTGGAGGCAGCACTGGGTGCTAGGACTGTCCCCAACAGGGTGCGACAAACCCACCCGTGGAACGACACGGCCTTCTTTTTCTTCGTGATCCCCTTGACCGGGGTGGTCACCCCCCCAGGAGCCTCGGGGACCAGCTGGGAGCGGCTCTCTATCCCTGCAGGGGGGTCCCCGGCCTCATGGATCTCTTTGGACTGCCAGATTGTCTTCACCACCACGCTTGCCATGGCGTGTGGGGGGCCCTGCTCCCAGGAGCTCCTTCCTCTGAGACTCTCCACCTACTCTGACTAGGGACCCTCAAAGTCCCTGTCCCCACAGCCTGCCTCATAAAGGACCAAACCACTGGGCCCCAGTAAGGGGGGGGGCATAGGAGTAGAGAAAGGTACTGGCCAGCGCATTCCCCCAGGGGGTTTCTGTGAAGGACTTGCAGTTCTTTTTTTAATTTTTATTTATTTATTTTTATTTAATTATTTGACAGAGAAAGAGAGAGCACAAACGGGGTAAGTGGCAGGCGGAGGGAGAGGGAGAAGCAAACTGCCTGCTGAGCTGAGAGCCAGATTTAGGGCTCCATCCCAGGACCCCGGGATTATCACCTGAGCTGGAGGCAGCTGCTTAACCTACTAAGCCACCCAGGTGTCCCGAACACCTTCTCGTTCTACCAAATATGTCCCTTCCATTAGAATGGCAATAGATTTATTCATTCTTGTCTGGAACTTACAATGGATAGGCCCACTGGTTCTCGGGAGGTGTTCAGCTTCCCTTCCCCTGAGATTGTGGAGTCACCCAGCCCCCGGCTCCCCATTCATACTTGGTTCTTCATGCAGTATCATAGACTTGGCACTTTCTGGGATGTGGGACACCATGGTAAGTGAGGATTGAGTCCCAGTGCTGGAGGAGTCAACATTTTGGGTTGGGGGGGCAGGCAGGCAACAGACAGAAACAAACAAACAAAAATACCAGATGTCTGTAAGTGAAATAAAGAGAATCAGAATCAGGGGTTGGTGGTGCCTGTGCTCCTGGAGCCCATCCATTTGTGCACTTGGGATGTGAGCCTTTTATTGCATGTGGCTCTTATCTATTAAAAAAAGAAATTAAACAGATATTGAACTATAGTCAGTGACATTAAACTATAGTCAATGACAGGCATTTTGAAGATTTGGGGTTGTAGCAGTTTCCTGGGACTGTGGGACTGCCGTAAGAAAGACCCACAGATAGAGGTGGCTTCAACAATAGACATTTATTGCCTCCCAGTTCTGGAGGCCAGGAGTCCAAGACCAAGGTGTTCGCAGGGCAGCTTCCTTCAGAGGCTGCAAGAAAGGGTCTGTTCCAAGCATCTCTCCTCTCTTCTGGGAGCTCAGGCACGACTTGGTTTGTAGATAGATGTTCATCTCCGACATCTTCATGTTGTCTTGTCTCTATGTCCAAATAGTCAAATTCATAAGTCCTGTGGGTTAGGACTTCAACATAGAGACAGGATGATGTTAGGACTCAATTCAACCCACAACAGAGATGAACTGTGTTGACGTCTGAAACTTAGACTTTGTATGCATCAAAACACAAAGGATCGATGGAAAGATGGCAGGAAGGACAGATGGAGAGATACGTGTTAGCTCAAGTGGAGTTTTATGTTACTAATAAATACAATTTATATATATATATGTATATGTTGGGGTAGAAACTTGGCGGTGGGCACGAAATGGTCTGATGCAGACAGTTTGCTTTAAAACAATCCAGTGAGGGGTGGGGAGGTGCCTGGCTGGCTCAGTCGATGCCGTGTGTGACTCTTGATCTTGGGGTTGTGAGTTCAAGCCCCACTTTGGGTGTAGAGTACTTAAAAATAAAATCTTTAAGAATAATCCAGTGCGGTATGAGGAAGTGAAATGGAGAGGTTACAGATGAAAGAGGCAAGGTCATATGTTGAGAATTGTTGGAGCTGGCTCTATGAGGGTGCATTATTCCCTCCCATTTTGGGGTATATTTGAAATTTTCTGTAATAGGCTTCCCCCCCCAGAGAGAGAGTGAAAGAGAGCATGAGCATGGGGGGGGGGCAGAGGGAGAGGGAGATTTTTAAGCAAACTCCGCTCATAGCCTGGAGTCCAAGGTGGGACTGGTTCTCATGACCCTGAGCTCATGCCCTGAGCTGAAATCAAGTTAACTAACTGAGTCACCCGGGTGCTCCTGAAATAGACTTCTTCAAATGCTGCATAATGTGTTTGAAAATGACAGGGAGTGCTTACTTTAATTCCCCTACATCCAGCAGTTCTCTTTTGAGCTGAGATCTGAGACTAGGGAAGGTGGGGGTTGGGGTTGCGGTGTAGGAATGGGTCCAGAGGATCTGAATGGTGAAGAGGAGGCCAGTATGACTGGAGCATTTAAACTGGGGAAGGACATGGCTGGTGTTGTAAAAAGTGCCCTGGAGTGCATGGGGGATGCACTATGGGTGGCCAGGATGGAAGCCGGGAGAGCCGGGAAAGATATCACTGCAAGATTCCAGGTAAGAGATGATGGTGATGGTGGTCTGCATGGGGTGAGACAGTGATGACAGAGGGAGGTGGCCAGTTTCAGATGTGTTCTGCCCTTAGTTTGGGGTGTGGGACAGGGAGGGGTTCTGGCAAGAGTGCCCAAGAGATTGATGGAGGGCCAATTGGCCCAGATGGGAAGACTGGGGATGAATCCAGTTTTTCTGAGAAAATCAAGAGTTGGTTTGCCAGGGGCGCCTGGGTGGCTCAGTTGGTTCAGCGACTGCCTTCGGCTCAGGTCATGATCCTGGAGACCCAGGATCGAGTCCCACATCGGGCTCCCTGCTTGGCGGGAAGCCTGCTTCTCCCTCTCTCACTCCCTCTGCTTGTGTTCCCTCTCTGGCTGTGTTTCTCTCTGTCAAATAAATAAATAAAATCTAAAAAAAAAAAAGAGTTGGTTTGCTGAGGCCAGATTCTTAGAAGCTATTGTTGGTTTAGTCCATGTGATTCTTGGGGGGCTCCTGGGGTTTCCTCTTAATGCTTCATCTTAAAGCCAAAAACGGTCTACTCAAAGCTTATTAGATGTCCCCAAATGTGGACTTCTTCATAGTCTGGTCTTAAAACCTAACAGTGGATAAGCCTCTGAGCCCCTAAGCCCCATCATGATCTTGCTTAAATCAGCCCTGTAATTCTTTTTTGTTTGTTTGTTTGTTTTTTTACAGTCCTATGATTCTATGCTGTCCAAATTCACAGTCACTATCAATGGCTTGTGGCTACTAAGTGCCTGCAATGTGGTGAGTCTCAATCAAGATGTGCTGTAAGTAGAATACACAGATTTCAAAGACCTAGGAAAATCAGGGACACCTAGGATGGTGTCAATTAAGTGTCTGACTTTGGCTGTGGAATGATCCAGAGTCCTGGAATCGAGTCCCACATCAGGCTCCTTGCTCAGCAGAGAGCCTACTTCTTCCCTCTGCCTGCAGTTCCCCCAGCTTGTGCTCACTCTCTTTCTGACAAATAAATAAATAAAATCCAAAGAAAAAACTTAGGAAAATTAGAATAGCAAATATGTTGCAATGATGATATTTGGGTATATTAGGTTAAATACAATATATTATTAAAATGTCACCTTTTGGGATGCCTGGGTGGCTCAGTTGGTTGAACGACTGCCTTTAGCTCAGGTCATGATCCCGGAGACCCGGGATTGAGTCCCACATCCGGCTCCCTGCTCGGCAGGAGGCCTGCTTCTCCCTCTCTCACTCCCCCTACTTGTGTTCCCTCTCTGGCTGTGTTTCTCTCTGTCAAATAAATAAAATCCTAAAAAAAAAAAAGTCACCTTTCGAAAACTTTTCTAAAAAATGTGCCTGGAGTAAATTGAAAGTTATATATGTGGTGCTCACTGTATTTCTGTTTGTAAGTACTGCTCTAATTCAACAGGGCTTAGTGCATGAGTTCCTCTAGGGTGAGGGTGGGGTCTATATCTGCCCCCACAGGAGATCAAACAATCCCAGGTTTTCTAGAAGGTTAAACTGGCCTTTCCAATCTGACTCCCTATTAGAACTTTGCTTTAGTCTTGAAAATTAAGTTTTGGCTACTTCATAGGTTCTGGAGTTGGGTGTGTGTGGAGGGAGGACTGAGATCACCCACCTATCAATGACAGGACCTTATTTTAGGACATCCTCTCCGCCTCTCCCCCTCACTAGCAAACCACAGTTAATTCCATCTGGCCCCAGGTGGCTCTGGGTGAAGGATGGAAGGGGGCCAGTGACAGCGAGGTGGAAAGCTGAGGCAGGGGAGACACATTTAGACACACTCTTCCTGTTCTTGGGACTCTCCATGTCTCTCTTCACATCCCTTAAAAAGACGGCAAGTTCGAACCCCATTACTAATATATGTTTTTAGAAAGTACTATCCTGGCACTTGGGTGTTCTTGGGACTCTCCATGTCTCTCTTCACATTCCTTAAAAAGAGGACAGGTTTGAACCCCATTACTAATATATATTTTTAGAAAGTATTATCCTGGCACTTGGGTGGCTCAGGTCATGATCCTGGAGTCCCAGGATCTTGAGCTTTCTGCTCCGCAGGAAGCCTGCTTCTCCCTATCTCACTCCCCCTGCTTGTGCTCCCTCTCTAGCTGTGTTTTTTTCTGTTAAATAAATAAATAAAATATTTTAAAAAAAAAAGTATTATCCTTAGGGAAAAAGTTTCTTCCACCAGTGGGCCCCTTTGGTCCTTGCAATGCTTAATGTATCTCTCCATGGAAAGGACTTTTTCCAACTCATATTCCTATTAATTGTTCTTTTTTAACAGGGCTGCTGTCTGTTCTTTAGAGGCAGACAGCACCCCCAACCCATATTAGGAATGAACTCTCCTGGTTACTATAACGGCTGAACATGTCCATTCTCCTAGAACCCAGAATGATTTTCCCAAGACCCATTCCTGGAAACCCAAATGGATTGATCCATTAAACCGGAAAGGCACGCCCCGGCTCTTGTTCTGGTCCCCATTCCCCCCACCCCTGGATCAGAGTGGAAGTTCACAGGATCCAGGACACTCCCTCAAGTTCCAAGAATACTAGACTTCTGAGATTAGAAAAGTGATGTGGGGTTTAGTTCCTCTAAATGACAGAAATGGACTCTTCAAGTTCGCTTTGCCCCAAATTTCTCAATCGCCCAGGGCATCGTAGTTCCTGAGGCTTTGCTTTCCCCAAAATCGGTCAAAGAGGGTCTTGGGGTGCCAGGCGGTGGTGGTTGGGCCAAACCAGATTCACCTATTCTTTCCTTTTAACCAGCATTCTTCGGCACCAGGTCCCACTCTTGCTCAGGATGAGTTCCAAGTCTGGTGGAGAGATTCACGATATTGATATGGTATCTGTAGAATGGCGTTACGGTTGGTTAAAAAAAAATATATAGATTGCAAAGTATTTTTTAAAAAAACAAAATGTAGTTTAAATCCCCGGTCTGTGATGCTGAGCTGTGTGACCTTGGGCAAGTCAGGCAACCTCTCTGGATCTCAGGTCTAAGGTCCGCCTAATGGGGCTAGATTTAAATTAGTGTTTCCTCGCTTCTGAGATACTAGGTTTCGACGTCTCTGCCGCTAGATAAGGGAGGGGGATGGGTAAGGGAAGACTTCCTGGAAGAAAACTGAGGGAGCCGTAGGTGGAAGAGAGGAGGGAGAAAGGGAAAGAGGTACGCCTGCGCAGTAAACACATTTTCTTGCCCCTCCCCACCACTTCTCTGCAGCAGGGAATTGCAGGCGACGCTCCACCTATCCTAGCCCAGCTGAGTGACAACCCTATTTCCCTTACTTTTCTACCTATGAGCGCCCCTCTCCCTCCCCCACAACCGCCCAGTCGGGGGCGGGAATAGGACAGATCTGGCGAATCTTCGGCGCCTGCGTGGGCGACCTACCCGTTCATTGGTCATGATGAACGCAAGTGCCTCCTCCCCCACTGCCCCGCCTTCCTTCGTGTCAATCCCTCCCTTCGCCGGGTCCAATCAGCATCGGACCCGGCCGCACGGAGGGGGCGGTCCCATCGTACGTAACCGAACTCCTCCAGTCTGTCGAGCGACGCCCCTTCCCCCTCCCTTCCTGCGAACGGAAATAGCGGGCAACTGGACCAATCATAGCAGCATGCCGTTGTCCAGCAACCAATGAGAAAGGAAGCGGGGGGAGGGGTGAGCCCGAGTCTGAGCGGCAGTAACCCGAGCCAATGGAAGGCTGATAGCTCAGGACGCGAACGGGAGGGGAGGGATCGGGGGCGGAACCGCGGCCTGCCGCCATCCCGCCCTCCCCCCCCCCCCCCCCCCCCCCCCCCCCCCCCCCCCCCCCGCCCCGGCCGGCTCGGTTCCTCCGCGCTGCTTGGGGTCCATTCCTCCCGGTCCCTGCCTGCCAGCCCCCGCCGCGCTGTGCCCTGCCCGGCCAGGCCTGGAGCCGATACTACCGCCATCATGCCGGCCGTCTCCAAGGGCGATGGGATGCGGGGGCTCGCGGTTTTCATCTCCGACATCCGGAACTGTGAGAGCGCGGCTGGGGGACACTGGAGGGAGGGGGAGCGTGGAATTGAGGGGCTCGGGGATTACGGAGGGGGCCGGGGTATAGAAAACCATTTTGGTCGTAGAAGGAGAGGATAGAGGCCCCTGGGGGAACTTTAGGGTGGGGGGAATGGAGGGACTTAGGGTGTCATAGAGTGCCTCTTGAGGTGACGACACGGAGTGACTAGAGGAGTCCGCGAGGGTCTTAAAGGAGAGGAGGCTAGTACAGTCTCGGGCTGGGGACATAGAGGTGTCCCCTGGGAATGATAGAAAGGCTTGGGGAACCTATTAGCGACGGGGTTAGAGAAAT